>VYZQ01009570.1:22489-38063 GCA_013400655.1 Mystacornis crossleyi
GTGCTGTGATGGACACGCATATCTCTGCCAATGTCAGACTGAAGCACGTTCGCCAGGGTCTGCATATCTTCATACATGTTGGGGCAGTACTCTGGGCAAATGGCAGCCTTCCATCCAGTGTCCTGAAAAACACATTCACCACACAACATCCTCAGTGACATGCACACATAGAGCTTAATATGGCACCTTTTTTGTAGCCATAGAAGTTACTTTTCTTCATATATATGTTCATTAACTGGTAACATCTCTTACATCCCAATGTAAGTCATTAAAAAAAGCAAAAAATAAAGAGCACCCAAATGTATAAGGAACTGATTTCCCAAAACGTTATCTATGAAATCAGTGTGAAGTAGTAGTTCCTTTAAAAATCATTGTGAACTATTCAAAGACGCTGTCATGCTGACATAATTTAACCTCTGATAATCAGAAGCTCATTTAAAGCCTTTAAAAGACATTTCATAAATGCAACACATTGACATCAAGAGATGAACACACTTGGAGATGTTACTCTTGACAATGTCATTCAGTGACTACAGTTCAAAGAACAGGAATATAAAATACTGGTTTAATACCTTTTGAGGCTTTTCTGTGTTATAATTATACACAATCTGACTGCAAGAAATCATCTCATCACCGTAGTCTGACACTGGTTCAGATTTTGTCCTAGGAAGAAACACAAACGATTACAGACTCACACAGTTAAAACCCTAAGAAAGTCAGGACAGATGTTGCTTTTCAGATAACAAGTGGACGTTAGAACTTAGTGATACACCACACCTATGAAAAGGTACCATATTTAAAAGTGTAGAGCTTGTTTTATTCAGCTTGTAAGAGGTGGGGCAAGTGACTGTCTCAGGAAAAAGCTTTCTGTTAAGTCACGGATTTGCCTACGTAGAACAAATGCCCAGAATGCCATCTACTGAAAATTCAGGAATTCCCATAAATTTACCAAGTCTCAGGCACGGCAATCTTCATTAACCCTTCAGTGCACCATTAAATAACCACTGAACAATGAATAGTCTTCCCAATTCAGGAAAAAAATCCCAATAAGTTTAACACAGGTATCATAGTTGCCAAAAAGAAGTGAGCGTGTATCTTTTTGAAAGTATCTCACAATTTTAGGGGACCTACTTCAACTTTTCTTTGCTTGACGTTGGAAACATGGTATTTTTTTAATTGCCGTCTCCCTGCCCCAACACAAATTACAGCAGCACTGACAAGAACTGACCTCCTAAAGCTACTGCGAATATTTTTGATTTCATTGTTGTAGCTCACGCTGTTGATTATGGTTTGAAAGGCTTGGACGGGATCAATAAGCTGACCCCAAACTTTAGATCCGAGTTGATCCAAAATAACCATGAAACAATGCAGGGCAGGCCAGAAGGGGTCAGTGGAATCATCTGAAACACAACAGCAACAGGGGAGAGGGTTGAAATGCAAATCCTGGACATCTTTGGGCTAAGCAGAAATGGCAAGAGTTGGTTCTCATTGATTTTTCCAAAATATCAATGTAAAAGTATTCTAGTAAGCTGCAACTGTGATTTTTAACCTGGAAAAAGAATGAAAAAAGTCAAGCTCCCTTATCTGTACAGAGACAATGTTCCTTATGCAGTCTTAAATCAACAGGAGCCTGGACGCCCATTATTAATATTAAATAATACTGATGTTTCCCAACTCTATGAAATTGATTTTTGTAGGGCTGTGCTATGAAGTGGCACAGTTTACACAGCTATTTATACTTTTACTTACATAGCTAATTTATACTTCACAATTATCACAGAAGCAATTGGTTCTTTCAAGTGTGTTCTTACTCCTTCATGTAAGAAAATACCATATCCTCAATAAACACAAAGTTTATAAAGATCTGCTCATTTAAGAGGCAATCCTGGTCTTGAGCTCACAGGTCATTCCCAGACTATGCCATGGTAACCCACAGGGTTACTAAATCTGAACTCTAAATTTACAGCTGCAAAAGGGGGTCCCCTCAGAAGGACAGATGGAAGAGTCCAATTTTTAGGCAAGTTGCAGAAATTCAGAATGAGTTTCTTTACTTCAGGACTCAAAATTCAAACTTTATGCCACAATGAAATGTGCATGCTGTATGCACGTGCAGCCTGTACATTAAATGAAAATAGTGACAGAAATTGTAGATTTGTCCTCTCAAAACCTCTAAGTCAGACTTAGCAAAGGCACTGCCACCCCTTCTTCACTTCAGACTTTGGATGTCATCTTTCAGTATTTGCCAGTATTGCCCAAATACTGCACCTTCCAGAAGATAGATAGGCCTCAATTAAAATCACCTCTCATTACACTACTAAGAACTTAACATGGAATTTGATGAAGATGAAAAATGGGCTATAAACTGGCTTAACCTCAGTATCAAAATTAGTTACCAGCTGCTTCTTTCTCCATAGTGTGAAGTATAGACTGCATGAAATCATTTTGTTTGTCTGGGCCCAGTAACAAAGAGTCCATAGCTTGTTCTTCCAGCACTGACAGCAACATGCAAATCCCTAAAGAAGAAAAAAGAAGTAACTTGTCCATATATTTGAAAAAATACACAACACCTATGAAATTGTAGAGCTCTGACTTGAAAGAAGTGCTTACAAACTGGAGACTACACAAATTAATTTCCGATCATACTCACCCAGCCAATAATTCTTGTAGTTGGTTGTATCATACAAATGAGCTGGCAGAAGGATGAGTTTACCCTTTTCAAACATTGAAGAGCTGTAAATATCTGGATTCTCAAAAAGCCCCAACTCAATAACTTTGAACAAACAAGTCAGCACTTCCTCTAAGTCATAGTAATCATCCCTGTCAACCTTCCCTAAATTCCTTGCTGTTAGGATGGCCCATCGACGAATCTAAGGATTGAAATAAAAAGTTATATATTAATAAAAAGAACAAATAAAATCACAATTCTGTAAGAGCAAGCACTGCTATTATAAATGGGACAAAGGCATATTTTTACTAATAGAATAATTAAAAATAAGTCTCCAAAATAATCTTAGAAACAGGCTTGCTACACCTATAAGATGATGTCGGTCACAAGGAAGCTAAAATTCAGAGTAATATCTACAAAGACAAATCCTTGGGAATCACGTGCAACAGTGTAGCATTTGGTTTGTACTAATTTTGTTATTTACATGTTACTGACCAAGATTTTCTAAGGAGAGAACCGTATACTGTAACAGATGTCAAGTTTTATTTACAGATAAATGCACCACACAGATTTTCTAAAATCATGGAAAGACAGCACTCAATCCCTTCAGTATTAACATGGTGCACAGCACAGGATTCACTGGAATTCAGCAGAACAGAAAAAGGAACTCACCACCTCATTTGGGTGTACCAAAAAGAGATAAATTCCTGGGTATTTCTCAAAGACCTGAAAGGAGTCGTGACTCAGTTCCATTCTACAGAGCACTTCCACACACAGCTCACCTGAAAGGGTAAGACACAGTTATGGTAAGGACTAATCCACATGCTCAAAAAAATTGATTTAGTATCAAAACAAACATAGACATTGATACTCTGGTTTAACTACTATTTATTTTCACCTCCTTCAGTAGAACACCACCATTCCCTTCCAAAGGGATATGATCAGATACGTACTGACTTTCTTATGCAGCAGCAGATATGGGTATTTCAGTATTTCCAGCAGGGGCACTCGCAGGTTGTTCTCAAAATTTGGGCCCACATAACCAGACAGACGTGTCTCCCCATTCTCATCTATCAGAAACAACTCATCATCTTCTCCTGTCTCTTCGTTCATGGATTTCTCCATGTGGGCAACAAGGCGGGAGGTTTCCAGGTCCCACAGGTCCTGTTCAACGGGGGGAAACAGCAATCAGAGTGTACTTGTAAAGAAAGTGATTAAAGACATTTATTATCACATGTAGAAATCTTAACTACACTTTCAAAACTTAAAATCTCATTTTGAAAAGTTTCTATCTACGCATGGTCCAAAGCACTAAAGCTTTGAAATGGAATTCAATCATGCAAAGCACAAATCTCTCACTTTAGAGTTAAGACCACAAAGTCATTTTTAAAAGAGTAGCCTTCAAACCAGAAACAATTTCATAATTCTGTTAAATATTCATATTCTATACTTTTTTAAGGACATAGGTTAGTCACAAAAATTTGTTCCACTGGCCAATACATAGAAAGACATGACACAGGAAAAGATCATATTTAGGAAGATGGGAAAAGCAATTATAAAATCTTGCCTTTTACAGATTTTGCAATTAATGGAAGGAAAAAATATAAACAATGCAAAGAGGCTGATCAATTTGCTGGATATTTGTAGGGATTCACTCACTTAACATTACTCATCTTAAGTAACTGCTCCAAACCTCAATTAGACACCAAGTTTATTCACTGCAGTAAATGGACACAAAAAGGAACTTGCAGTAGCTCCAGGTTCTCTTATTTCCAGTCTATGGAACTTCCAGTCACATGGAATTACACTCCAGAGACATCTAGCTGACCAACCTAAAGAGCAACCTTTCAGACATCTGTGTTATGATCGATTCACTACAAATACATACTTTACATACACAGATACAGAAGGGAAAAATAAGCTGTCCAAAAATATAAGATTGTATACTAGTAAGGGAGGATTACAGAACAGGTTTGAATTTTTTTGATTAATTGCACAGTCTTGCAAGGTCTGATCTCTGAAATTCAAACATAGGAGAAAGCTACAAATGAGAAGTGAAAGCAAACAAAACAGGAACAAACCAAAAGCTGAAGAGAAACCAGCGGAAAAGAGAAAATGCCTTAACGAAATGAGCTGTTAGTCTGGCAGATGTTCTTTGTTTCAGATGACAAACCATCACAGCACGAAGGAAGTCCAAGCTATAGTGTCTAGTCAGCAACTTACAACTACTGCTTTAGTCCTTGCCAATTTAAATATATGCAAAACAAGAGGGTCTCTGTTTTACAATCAGCAGTTTGCAACTCCATATGAAAACCCAAACCACTTAAAAAGCAACACAATCTATTCCCAAATCCCAGTTAAACACAACCCCTGCATAAAGCTCCCCCTATACTGAGGCTGGACCACAGAAGCCTCTTAATTAATCTCTTAATTACCTTATGCAATCTTGGACATTCTTCCCTCGCTTTGTGGTATTCCACCACACACTCCAGGCAGTAACAGAGGTCATCATTGGATCCTTCAAAATCTTCCTGGGACAGCCTTTGAGCAGCATAGTGCTTCAGGAACTCGGTGGTGTCAGCACCACTCTGTGTGCACCATCGGCATGTGCTCATTCTGGGGGTGCAAAGAAGCAGGAATCAGAGTCCAGAGCTTTCAAGAGGCAGAATATTTCCTTTCAGCTACAACAGGACCCAGTTTTCAAGTGTGGTGAGCGTCAGGATTTCAGTTACTCGTTAGCAGCCTCCCTGCAGGTGTTCTTACAAGATACAGGTGCATGCAGTTAAACAGATTAAAGCATTAAAGGGACATCACACATAAACTGCCCGTGGAATAGCAAACAGTAAAAGTAAAGCACTGAAGTCAAATGTGCAAACTAGGGAAAAAAAGCATGAAAACTGATTTTACGTACAAAAAAAAGCCCCTCCTTACCCACACACTGCACAGTTTCCAGAACTACAATGCAAAGCACTTTATATTATTTTACTGGTGTCTCTGGAATCTAGGTCTAGTGGCATGAAGTTTAATTAGCTTTTTCCCTTAATCTCCTGCTAAAATTTATAGGTCAACAAATCCCTGTTGTCACAAGCAAAGGATATTTATGCAGAACTTGCCTGTCTTTGTTATTTATATAGACAGGAAGCGTGCTAAAATTCTCACCACAGATTGTTTCCTCTAAAAACAAAAATTCTTCACTAAGCAGCAACAGAGTCATCTCAGATCCTGCTAGTCTGAAAAATTCAACAGAACACTGGACTCACAGAATCGTTTGGGTTGGAAGGGTCATTTCATTCCACTCCCTGCCATGGGCAGGACACCTTCCACTATCCCAGGTTGCTCCAAGCTCCATCCAGCCTGGCCTTGGACACTTCCAGGGCTGGGGCAGCCACAGCTTCTCTGGGCACCCTGTGCCAGGGCCTGCCCACCCTCACAGGGAAGAACTTTCTCTTAATATCCAATCTAACCCTGCCCTCTGTCAGTTCGAATCCACTTCCCCTCATCCTCTCACTACAGCTCCTCATGAAGAGTCCCTCTCCAGCTTCCCTGCAGGCCCCTTCAGATAATGGAAGGCTGCAAAAGCATGAACTCTTGAACTAACTATATAAAAGGAAAGATGGTAACTACTTCTTTTATTCAGCATAACAAAACTAGATAAAGACAAGCTTTAAATTTCCTCATACACACACATATACTGGGAAAACCCAACAATTGTGGCATTTACCTTTGAAAAAAGGAGCTATTTGCTGTGCAGGTGTGCCAGGTCACATGGTGGGAAGGAGAACAGCGCTGCCCTGCAGCCAGGGAAGGGGCTGAGCCCTTCAGCCATACACGTCCTGAGTGCAGAGGGCAGAGCCGTATCCTCAGCAATCCACCCCCTGGTGACCAAGTCTCGGTGGTTTCTCAAAGATCTAGAGCAAAACAGAAATCAAACCACAGAATGCACAGAATCAGTCCGGCTGGAAAAGACCTCTGAGATCATCGAATCCAACCTGTGACCAAACACCACCTTGTCACCTGGATCCACTGAGTGCCACAGCCAGCTGAACACCTCCAGGGATGGCGACCCCTCCACCACCCTGGGCAGCCCATTCCAACGTTCAACAACGCTTTCAGCGAAGGAATTCCTCCTGATGCCCAACCTGAACCTCCCCTGGCACAGCTTGAGGCTCTGTCCTCTCCTGTCACTCGCTGGCTGGGAGAAGAGGCCAACCCTCACCTCCTATAACCTCCTTCCAGGCAGTAGAGCAGCAGAAATCGGTTCAGCTCACACTTAAGAATTGCTTTAGTATTTAGATTAATAATTGCATTAATGCATTTCATGAAGTAATAAGTACGATTGGCAAGAGAATACCTTCTTTCATTCAAATGCCGACACAATGTCTGTCTCGCTCCTCACTTAAAAAAGGCGTAAATATTTACTTATGCAAGGAAACCGCTTAAAGGAGCGTGGGCGGGCACACGAACCCCAGTTGCAAGCAGCACCGTACCCTGGGTAACGCTGCTACCGACGCCCTGCACCGGCTGCGGAGCCTCGGCACCCGCGCACGGAACGCCCGAGCACCGGAAACTCTTTCGGTTTCGCAGTTGGAGCCGGCGCAGCCGCCCCGGTGCCGGCCCCAGCCCCGCCGCAATCCCAGTCCCATCGCCACCCCAACCCCAACACGAACCCCAACGCCTGGAGCGCCCCGTGCACCTCCCGACAGCTCCACCTGAGCGCTCCCCTCGCCTCAGGCCGCCCTGTCCGGTGCCCTCCGTCCCTTCCCGCCAAGCGGGACTCAGCCTGGCGGGGCAGCGCCTGCCCTGAGGCAGCGTGAGGGACCGACACAAAGGGTGTTCCGGGAGGAGCGCGGGCTTCGCGGCGACGGCACAAGCGCCAACGCGGTGCCGAGCGGGGGTGGGGGAGAGGAGACGGTCCCTCTCCTCGTTGCTCGCTCCGCTGCCCACTCACCTCACGCCGCTCCCGCGGGCCCCTCGGTCGGCCCGGCCCGGCCCTCCCGGCGCCGCCGCTGCCGCCCTGAGGCCGCGGCGCTCCCCGCGCTTCCGGAGGCGGCCGGAAGTGGGCGCTCGCCACCTCCCGCAGGAGGAGCCTTAAAGGGCCAGGACGGCCCGGAGAGGGGGCGGGCGGGGAAACTAAGGCTCGGGGCTGGGCCTGAGGGGAATCGGGCAGGGCGTGAGTGGTGTTGGAGCCCCAGGGAGCGCAGCCAGGGCAGTGGCTCTAGGATAGAATTAGTTAAATACTGAAATAATACAATCCCCGCCTCACCCCCTGACCGAGCGCAGAGGGGGCGGGCCCAGGTAACGACCCCCGGGCGAAGGTTCTCGAGCAATGGAGGCCGCTCACATCCGGCTCAACAGCCCCCGTGCCTCTTCCCGCACATCCCAAAGCGGGCACGAGAGGGGCTGCTCCCCGCTCGGACCTGGCGCCTGTGCCTGGGAGGTGAAGCCGCTTCGCTCGAGGTTTGTGGCTCTGGCCCTGCAGGGCCCAGGGGTGGCACCATCCCAGAGCCCGGGGGCCGGCGAGAAAACCGGCAGAGATCGCTGTCCTTTCTCCACCTCCTTGGTTAACACCTTACAGGAGAGGGAGGTGAAGAAAGCAAGTCCCCGTTTGATCTTCAGCTGCTGCCACCGTAACGCTCCTCAGCTTTGAAGTGCTGCAAACACACCCTTGGAACTCGTCTGTCTCCGTCTTTGATAACGCCACACAACCGAGAGTTCCGTGCTGTAACACCGCTCAGGCCATGAACGCGCCAGGGAAACGCTTGAAGCGACGCATCTGCTTGAAACACCCAAGTTTTGAGGGGCCTCACAGTGCTTTTTACACTTGAAGGATGTGTCATGCTCTTATTTATAATGCAGTCTGATACACAAAGCTTTGTCAACGTTATTTCCTTCATCATTCCGTGGAATCTCTTTGGTTTCTTTTAAACCTCTGCACAGTTTGCTGTGTTTGCAATAATATTGAAATACCCACATGAAAGAACTGCCTCCCCGTGCCTGTGCTCCCATGGGCCTGGGGGAGAGGATGGCAAAGGGAAAAGCTCCTTCCTTGTGCCATTATTCAGCACCTGGGAAATAATCAACAAGCAATTATTTGCCCCTGTGCAAACAAATTACATGCACCTCACTCAACGAGATGAAGGGAAGGAGTTTCCTTACTCCATTCCCAGGGCTGCAGGGAGATGGACAAAGCCTCTCTTTTCCTCAGGTCTGTGTTTCCCTAAAGCAGCCGGTGCAGTGATGGCTCCAAGTTTACAATTCTGGCCCTGGCTTGCTCATATTTTGCAGACAAACTGCTTTTAGCAAGTATCAGCAAGAGTTTTCCTTGGGTAGTTTCTGGGAGGGAGAAACAGGAGCTCGTGCCCCGAGGTGACCCTGCCAGCTGGAATGCTTCTGGCTCACGGACAAGGGAGTGAAAGTGCCTCGGAAAAATATTTTGAAAGGTGGTTTTGAAGCCCAAACATGCAAGATAATGAGTGGAGAATGAGATAGCAGAGCTAAAACAAAGGCATCTATCTTGTCCATGCTGCTGATTAACAGACAACAATTTCACCCTAGTAACTCTGAATTGCAGCTGCATTGCAGGCCAGGTGACTGCAGAGCAGCAGGGAAACCTCTCAAGGTTTGGGATCCTTCACCTGAGCCCGAGGTCTTTCCCTGCCCAAGGCCAGGAGATCCCTTACTCACACCGGATCCTCGGTAAGTGACTGAGCACAGCTGAATTAGTACTAATGAAGTATCACTGATTTAGTGATACTCAGTACGATATCACTGATTTAGGGCTACTCAGTATTAATTACAAACTTTACATTTGTAAACAACTGATCAGGTCTGTGGCTAAGCCTGGATCCAGCTGCACTCACACTTCTCTCTGAAGAGTTAGAAAGAAAGGGGTCCATTCTGAACCTCATGAGTCAGCTGGGGGGTCTTTCTTACCTTTTGTGTCTCCAAAACTCTCTGTGAATCACTACCTTGATTTTAACTCAATTTTCCTTTGTATGTTTCTCCCATGCAGTCATCAATAAGGTGGAATTTCCCATCAAACTTACTGAGCCTTGGTAACGCAGGGTTAAAACTTTGGTAAATTCCATCAAATTTATTGAACTCTGTCAAATTATTCTTTTAGCTCAATAAAACATTGCTGCTTCTCTCTTTTGAGCAAGGCGCATTCCAGTCAACCACAACACTTCTCCTTTAAAGCAAGGAATAAAATAAATCTCATCGTGGAGGTAGAAGTTTATTTCTTCAAGATCTACTCTACAAACTCTACAACCAGGCATCGTTTGTGCTCTTGCCTGCAGACAATTCAGAGCATCTCCATTTTCCAGGGAAAAAAAAACCAACTTGAAAAACACAAACTGTATAATTCAGAAATTCAAGTTTTTCAGCTTTTAACCTTCAAACCCATGAGGCAACACAAAGACCTAAGTGGAAGTGGTGTCTCTTTCCTTCCCCCCATCCCATTTCAGCTCTTGGCTGTAATATTTACCCCCAAAGCAGTGGCTGATTAGAGGGGAGGTCCTGCCTGTCTCACAAACAGAGACTAAAGCCAGACACAGTTAAATGTGGAACGTTCTCCTTTAAAATCTCTTGCTGTAAGTCACCTTCCAGACCCTCCAACAAGGCCTTTATTTCAAGCTGTTGAAAGTTCTGGATTTTCAGTGATGATTATTAGAACTGAAGAGGGAAATTCTCACTTATCAAAATGACCCTCAAAAAGCAGGGACTGAGTTTTCTTGCATTACTGTCTAATACATCAAAAGGGAAATATAAATAAGCCATACAAAGACTTTACACAGTAAGATATTTTTGGGTTTTTTTACATTCATTCAGTCGTTTTACAAATAATCACTTCAGGCAGAGAGTTAAAAATATCATACAAAACATGACTACCACCTCCATCTCACTGCTTAATTTTCTTATTAAAATGTAGAAATTCTCCTTGGCAAAATAAAAATATATGTACGCATATGTATATATACACACTGTTTTGTCTCTGTATTCCAAATATAAAACATTTTAAATTACTTGTTTTGGTTAGCATGAAATGATGAATAGTAATGGACAAAAGTCCTTTTTCTCTAGAAGGGTTGAGAAAAGTGTAAGTCTACATCAAAAATAAAATCAGTTGCTTTTAAGAATAAGATACCTGTTTTAAAAAAACCAACTCAAAAGTTGTGCTGTTTTCATCAACACAGATGTCTTAAGACTTGGTTATTGCAGAGATGTAAAAGCAAATTGAAAGCCTTTTTCCAATCCCATGAATTTTAAATAATTTTTAAAAAATAAAGTTCTGAAAACAAAGTTTATTCACAGAGGGAAAACAGCAGCTTTCAACTCCACTGAAAAAAAAGTATTTTGAGACACTTAGAAAGCAACTTGGATGCTTGAATGAAAACTTCTAAAACCAGAGATACGTTAAAATAATAAAAGGTGGCACAAAAGCTCTGTTTAACTCAGACTTCAGTATGAAACAAGACAATCAGAGGTGCTATCCTGACTTTTCCCATCACTCAACAGCCTGGGTACCTGCAGGTGGTGAGCTGCACTCACTTTCAACCGGACCCATTTGAAGTTAAATATGCAAATTAGGAATTGCTTTTAGGAAAGTCAATCACTGTCTTCACTGGAGTCAAAGATGTCACTGAGTCGGAAAGCCTTCTGCTGCTGACTGGCTGCTGAATTGCCAGAACTACAGTGTTTGCCCTCCTTTTTTCTTAACTTTTCTTCAAGTTCTGGGAGCTTCTTTTCGTACAGATAGTCAATAATTTCTGTGAGGGGAAAAAAAAAGCAATTTTAATTGGATCTGTACAGGAACAGCGTCTCACAGACAGAAATGATGTTGTCAGTGTTAAATGCACAAAATCTCTACTGCTCTGTGGTGATCACAGTGGCTGCAGGGAGATCAGACACAACAAAAACATGCAAAGAGAAATTGAAATGCAGAGTCTCAAAACTTTTCAAGCCAAGGTATTAAAAAGAAGAAGTTCCTGAGCACTTGCATGAAGAGGACACTGAAAGTTATAAAATAAGCATTTAGTAGAGTAAGTATAAAGCCTAAGATTTTAGCCAATTAGGAGAAAGCTAACTAGGAAGAAATTGAACTAGAATATGCACCCTCTGAGCTTCAAGCCAAAGCCTTAGCGAGTGTACACAAACAGCTGCCATACTGACCAGAAAAAGTCTTTCTTTTCCATAAAGGGACAGAGGACACTTTTAGCCTATAAAACTTTGCTTGAACATAGGTTCTAGGGACATCTCTGCAAAGAGAAGAGTTCAAAGAATTAGTGGTGCAAGGAACTATCACAAAGCTTAATTGTTACTGAGTTATCCATTCCTGAGAGTGATGCCAGCCAAACCCTAGCTTAGCTTTAGGTAGAAAGGATAGAATTCAAATAATAATTATCTCATACTATCAAATCCTAATTTTTCCCGTTAGTTGATTAACACCTGGAAGCACAGACACACAACACTCCAGTACTTGGAATGTCAAGGATTTCAGATCTTGCAGGCATGGCTTCCTGCTCAGTGCTGTGCCAGGATATGCAACTGTAATGTTTCCCAACGAAACATTTCCTATAGTTGTAAAGGTAGCAGAATCTCAATTCATCTCCTTTAAGTACCCTTTATATCCATAAAAAGAGTGAAAGAAGGTTTACCCAATAGCACTACTGAGTTCATCCCAGTTTACTTCACTGGCATCCTCTGCTTTTGTTTCATACAACCTGTGAATGCAAGACAGAAACAGTTTGCAGGCAGAACCCAAGTGCCTCAGTAATTCAGTGCTCCCAGCTCCCCCAGTCAGAAATCACAGGACATTTTGTCCAGAGAAAGAACGATTGCAAAACGTGTATCAAGCTGCAAGCAGGCTGTTCTCACGCTGCCAACTTTTATAAACACAGCTCAAACAGTGAGAGATACGGAAACATCCCAGTGCTCAGAACTGTACCTTTTAATAAGGTTGATCTTGGCCCGTAATCCGTTGGTCCCTCTATATAACTGCTGCCCTTTGGTCAATTTGCTTGTTAAAACTGAATTCCTTTGAAAACACACAAAAACAGGTTTCTATCATTTCAAGAAATTCCAAGCATCAAGATGCTGCTGCTGTCACAGTGGGGCAGTGTTCTGCCAAGTGACAGGGGGGATTTAAAGGACACAGACACCAGTGGAAAGAATGCTCTTGTTTTGCTATGAATATTAAGGCAACAAAACAGTAAAAGGATACATTCAATAAAACTACACACTTGGCTTTAGCAACAGGCAAAACCAGGCAAGGTAATGCACCTAATCATTACTATATAAGAGAAGGGACAGTGATTGAGAAAGATGTATCACTAACTGCCTGAATATTTTACCATCATCCAGATCCTCACATGCTGGGGAGCCCCACTTTGTAGTGAGGACCTGGAGAGCCCTTCCTGGTGATTGGGAAATCCTACACAGTGTGTCCCCCCCAAGGTGAGGTCTCCAAATTCACCCCGAAAGTGGGTCCAGCTTTTACAGGCCCAGATCAGCAAGTCAAAGTGACTTGGTTATATTTTTAGCACAGAAATGCCTGGATCTGATGGCACATGTCCCAGCCAGCAGGGGCCAGGGCTTGGCCAGAGCCTAGGCCTCGGCTGGGAGGGTTTCCCCTAAAATATCCTACAAACAAGCTGCTGTTCCTGTTGGTTGGGAAAGTTTCTTAAAATGATACATTTCTTGCAGATAACTCCACAAGGTTATGGGAAAGTTTCTGAAGCAGCTGGTTGAACAGCTAGCATAAGAGTCTTCATCATCTGTTTTTAGCTAAATAATACCACTGGTGTTAGTGACATAATGCCCACAGGGTTCATCCTGTAAGTCAGCTCTGCAGCTCAGGCCTCAGCGGATCAGGCAGAGATCAGGCTTTGCTATCACAGCAAAAAGAAAACTTGCCCCAGGTAGCAAAGGGTTATCTGTCTCAGACACATCTGCAATGCCTCTTCTGTACTCTACAGTCTCTTACCTGTCCTACCGAATGATCCCGGTACAAAACACAGGTTTTGCAGAATAAATACTCCCCAGAACACATTTTACTACCTCAGTTTAGTCCAAGCCCTCACCATTTCTGTTTGCATTGTCTCCAATATCGACTTCCCACTTTGGTTTCAATCTCAGTCCATGGCAGTTGCTGGTACAGCTTCTCACACTCAATCCAGGGATCCGTGTTTGACTGTTCCAGTGAGGAAGGAGAACTTGGATTTTCTGTTTTCAGTTTTCTCTTCATCACCTCCTTCACTGCATTCATTAACTTCTGGGTCTCTTCCTTTGTCCAAGGACCATAATTAATAGCTAAAATTGAAAAATCACTAAGTTAAGGCATAATTTATCATAAGTGATTAGGGAAAAAAAGTTGGAAGAGCAAATGTTTCACTTCGCATGATTTTTATTTATAAGATCAACTTCTTAACACACCTTCTAGAACTCTTCTGCATACCAGACTTGAGAGCTCAGCCTAAACACCAAAGAACAGCCTGATCCTCAGTTTTTATCTTTTTAAACCTGGCTGCCAAAGTCCTTCTGCCTTCCCTGTCAAATCATCTTATTTAGATGTCAGTTCTGTTTAATAAACAGTTGCATTTGTTCCATTTCTTTTCTCTTTTCTTTCAGAAATCTTTCTTATCCCTTCTACATGACAATGCAATCAGTGATCTGAAGAAGAGGACCACTACAAATTAATTAATTAATTTTAAACCTCATACTTGAAGGACTTTTTCTTCATCTTCAGGGTACCTACAACATAATAAAATAACGTTACACAAAACTAATTGTTTTTCTAAAAATTACATACCTGACTTGATTTCAGAGAATTTCATAGCAACTGAGAGGTTAGAACGGGACATCAACCCAGAAATCTTCTTCCAATCATTGCCATGCAGAGCTTGATATTTCTTTAATTTTTCTTTTTCTTCCACAGTATACCTGGTCAAGGAAATGGGCACAGCTTCAGCTAAAAATTCAAACCATTTCAATCTCTTTTAAAAGAGCTGTATCCCCTCCAGGTGGTCAGTGTTAATCATCACTATCACTTCAAGTCACATTTTAGAACAGACGACTCAGTAAGGGAAAATGAACTATCAATTAAGTCACAATAACTCGCACAAATGGGAGAGATGATTTTCATTTGTATCCATTTTTAATTTACAAATAATCAACACAGACTGATGTTAGCATTCCGAAGCACTTTTAAGGTATTCCCTTACCTTCCTTTATAATTATTTGGGTCAAACATCTTCCTTGCTCGGTAATATATCAGCCTCCAGGGTCGGGGTATGCCCTCAGCTGGAAGGTAAAGGAACATTTTTAACAGACATTTCTCACAGCGGTGAGGCCAAAATGAAACAAACCCCAAAACCCAACCCCACACATGTTCATGACTGTGCTGTCAACAACAGATTCTTTCCACTCACTCCTGCTACTCACAGCTATAATCCTGCACAGACCGGCTGTGCGTTTGATCCAGGTGTCATTAAAATTTAACTGGCAGGCTGAATACTCCCATTAAAGAGAGACATGAGACAGCCACCGGGCAGGAGGCTGAGGGGACACTGGGCTTCTGCTTACAGACTACTTCAGCTGGGAAAAGCAGGCACTGGGGGCATCCAGCAAAACCCACGGGAAGATCTCTGCTGAAGGGAAGATCCACAGAGACCAATCCCTGGGAACACACAACCGCCTTGGTCAGCAGTGCCCAGCAGAGGTGACAGCAAGTCACAGAACATGCCAAACCTTCCCAGGCTGCAATCAAAGTCAACATCAGGCAAACGTGACAGTGCAGAGGGAAGGACTGTGTGTCTGAAATAATACAGAGGAACAAATGTGTAGTCTCTTGGATCCCAGTATCCTGATCCATGACAGGCTGCCCTTTACTCTGCCTTGCCTAAGATGATG
>VYZQ01009571.1:0-10952 GCA_013400655.1 Mystacornis crossleyi
GCTGTGTTAAACCAACACACTGATTTTCCTCTTACAGACCATAGCATAAATCACAGTAAGTCTGTAGAGGCAGCAGGAAGACATGGGGAGGGATGGAGAAAGCATGGGCCAAGTATTTGCAGATGTTGCAGGAACCAGCAGAACACTGATCATGAAGCCATGGCCAGGAAAACCAGAGGTGTCTGTTGTAGTAACAATGTGCACCCCCGGGGCAGGAGGCCTGGATTGCAGCAGGGCTCGTGGCTTTGGAAAAGGGAGGCTTTCATGCAGCCAAAGGCTTTGTCATTGGCATGGACAGGGTGAGGGACAAGACGTGTGGGCAGGGACACCTGGGCTGGGTTAAATGCAACTCTGCCTGTCAAGCACCTCATCTACCCTTGCTAAAGGGAAAGCAGAACAAATATTCTTCCCCATATGATACAAAGAGCACATCAGCATGCAGCTGCTTGCCATCATTTGGTGCCCTTTTTTCTTGAGCAAGAGCATTGCTGGCAAGGGACTGAGCCCTGCGCCAAATGTCAACATCAGAGGGGATGAAATAGTTTGTGCTAGAGGCAGTAGTGCCTCAGAAAAGTTGGGCTCCGGCAGTCAGGGAAGGGCTGTTGCCATCAATGGTGGAGGCAGCCCAGTTCCAGTGGAACCTGTGGACCAGAGGGTCCCAGTGGAGGTTCCGAAGGTGGGAAAAGACAGGACCAGCCTGGCTAGAAGCAGTCTTCGTGTCTTGTGCTGCTCCTCGTTCTGCGATCACGTTGTCTTACTGGTCTAACTACCAGCATCCTCTCATAGGATGCCCTGGGTCAGCATGTTGTGGCATTTACTCCTTGTACCTAATTACAGATTTTTTTATACTACAGTAGAATTTAAAGCACAGACCAAAGTCCAGTAACTACTGTTCCTTGGGTTTCTGAAATGAACCCAACTTTACAGGGAAATGTAAATCCTAATATGCTGTGACTGCAGCAAAGTATTGCTCCTGACAAATAGACTTTTAACACATCTAGGTTAATACTGACAAGGTGAGAGATGTCTTTCTCTTTTTTATTATTCAGAAACACAAAGTCAGTGGGAAGGGAGGCCATTCCTCAGTGTATCCCTGAGAAACTCCCAGAAAGAAAAGCTTGGAGAGCACACAGATTTCAGGTCCCAGGATAGCAAGACTGTAGCTGCTTTTTTTTTTTTTTTCCTTTTTTTTTTGTGGGTGGGGGGGGTGGATAGAAGGAAGGATGACCACAGTACCTTACCCCAGACATGTCAGTCAGGAGATTGGTGGGGTGGGATGAGCAGCACCTAAATCAGATTTCTCTATTTGCTGTCTGGAGAATTTCCTTCCCCACATTTGTTGTGTTAAGTAGTGCTCTCACGGACCTAAAATTAAATGGTGTGAAGACTCCAGTTTGGTTTTATTCCTATCACCTAGGGCAAAATAGTGGAATTCTAGAATATCTTGACAATAGTAGGATATAGGGAGAAGGGGGAGGAGGAGGCAGGAAACATGAAAAGGGAGCAATCCATGTGTCTCCCTTGGTTTTAGCCAAGTTGAGCAGCAAAATGAAGGCAGTATATCAGCCGGTACATTGTATAAAGGATGCAAGATGCATCTGTCATGCTTCATAAGCTGCAGAGGCTATTATCCTTTGTGAAAGGCAGAATGTTTCACTGGGAATATTTGAACCATTCTGGTTTTGTTGTAGAAATGGGCTCTTAGGCTTGATATCCAATCAGTCCCTGGGTACAGCAGGGCGTGGCTCTGCAGAGTCCCTCCAGGTGACAAACCCCATGCTGGGAGGAATTCACTAGCCCCAGTCCTGCAGCACATATGTTCACTGGGGCAGTCGGGGCAGGGTGAGGGTGCTGGTGACAGTGGCACCCACTGGGAGAACTGGTGGTGAACCTCGGGCCAGGGTCAAGCTGAGCAGGAGCTTTCAGACACCTTCCAGCTGGGAGCTGAGCAATAGCTTCCAAAAACTGAGGATGCAAAGCTCAGTGCCCTCCCAGCCAGCTGCAGTGCGTGCTGCAGCTCAGGACTAGTGAGATTTGGAGGAAAGGACTTTATACCAAAGTAGATGTATCTGGAAGCCATAGATGTGACAGTCCTGGGCAGATACTCACTTTGAATGTGCTGGTTTCTGCCTCAGGAAATAGACAACTGCAGCTTGTTTTGTGTGCATGTACACATGTAGGTGGTCCCCAGTGTTAGGGTGGGGTTCTGGTGGTGGTGAGCCATAAACTTCCGAAAGCGTCTCCAGCTGGGAGCCACTCGGCAGGCTACTACACACACACACGCACACACAAACCGGATCGCTTCTTCAATAAGTCAACAGCAAAGAGTTCACGGGAGAAGTTTATTCCAGCCACGTATGTGAAGTAGATCCAGGGATGGTGACGAGGAAAGGACAAAGAGAACGAAAGTGGAAGCGTCCAGATTTATATATGGGGTGGGTAGGGGCAGAGAGAGACCATCATGGACCAATAATCTGAGGGCATGGGGTTGGTACCCAGGCGGGACTATGGTATGGGAGCCAGCGGGGAAACTCTTGAGGGACTGGTGAGGGAGCCAGGGCCAGTGGGGGGAACAGGCAACTAGGAGAACCTTCTAGATAAGGTAGAAAGGGGCGGGGGGGCCAACAGGCCGACCAGGGAAGCAGAACTGGGGTATATTAACATAATGGAACAAAGCATAGTGGGAGAGGCCTTTTGTGTCACCATAACATCGGAGTGCTTCCTAGGGGTCTTCCCTCCAGGGGACAGTCACAGTTCTTCAGTCAACAGGGCCACTGGCCTTCACACCCAGTTTTCCTCCAGGATTTTCTGCATGTGTGACATGGTCAAAAACTGTCAGGGTTTTTTCCACAACCAATCAAGTGAATCTAATAGGTCCTTGAATCAACATATGAATGTATCAAATAACCTGCTGTTACCTAGAGGCAGTCTCTTGTGTTCTCCTGGCTCTTGGCAGCAGCTCAGAACCCTGAGGTGCCCTTCTCACCCCAGCAGCCCCTTCTAATAAAGGCAGGTTGTCAGATAAATCCACTCTGGCCTTGGGATGAAGGGAGAGACGGTTTTCCAAACTCTGGACTCCTCTGGCTGAGGGTGGTTTTCCCACACCATTTGTGGCAGTCCAGCATTTGAAGAGGCTGTTTCAAGAGGCTGGGATTTGGCCATGGGAAGTAGAAGTAGAGCTGAGCAGGAGCTCTTTAGTTACTGGGCATAGAAGAGGGGAAGGAAAATGGGCTGCAAAAAGCCCTGGTGAGTTCAGTGTGGAGCAAGGTCTTTGGGTGTCCCCGACACATGCACTGGTGTCCAACAAAATACAATCCCTCTGTGATCCCACTGGGGATGGAGGCACTGGAGGATGCCATGGGCAGTTGTGAAAGTCAGAGACCCATCTGCACAGAAGACAGACTTTCAGAACCACAAGGAATCTCTGGTCCTTTTGGAGCTGACCTGCAGACTGTGTCCCTGGGGTGGTGGGGGACAAATCTTCCATTGTGTTGGGGGTGGAGGTGGCATGTTGGATGCTCCAAGAAACATTATAATTGAAATTCTTTATCAAGTGCCCATGTGTTTCTCTTGGAGTACTTGAACGAGTTATGAATCTGCTGAGTGTGTATCAGGCTGGGGTGGAGAGCACAAGAATAATCATCATTGCTGTGGCAGGCAATATATTATGGCTGGCTTGCCAGCTTGGGAAGTGAATGCAAATCTTTTTTGTGTTTGCTTTAGCGAGGGATAAGAGACTGTTTTGCTTGCTCAGGTGTTTTGAGTCTTTTAGCTCTGCCTTTGTCTTGCTGGGTCTGGGAATTAGCTTCTAAGTGTTTGTACATTCCTCCTTCTCAAGCTGGAGGTTATTTGTGTGTTTGTTTGGAATGAAGCAGGTCTTCTGTATGGGATATTACCTCATGCTTTCTTGATTGCTTTGCTGCTGCTGCAGTTTTGGAGGGGAAGTGGCACAAAGAAGCTGAAGTAGCACTTCTGTTTGAGAGGAACGAAACCCAAAAGTGTGCTGTTTATTTAAGAAGCTGTTGCTAGGCTTGTGAAATTAGCCTTGGTTTGTGTAGTTCTCCTACTGCAAGAGAGGAGGATAAAAAGAAAGAGTTCCAGTTCAGGATAAAGACTAACAGGCAAGACAGGCACCTGAAAAGGAGACAAATAAGTCCAAACAGAGGCATTCAGAAAACCACTGGGGCAAAAATTTTGTCCTTTCTTCTTGCATAAGCTGTCACCCTGCTAATGTGGCTCTCTGTTTCTGGAGTACAATTGCTTTGCATCTGGCCAGCTCAGAGCAGGGGCATGGAGCATAAGTCTGTCAGTCCCCATCCATGCAGCCATGCCCTTAGCGTGACATTATCGCCACATGTGCAGCTGGTAATAAATTTTGAGGGGAGAATTATCGAGTTTGACATTGACATAGTAAGGATTTTGTAAGATATCTCTAGTCTTTGTTCCTGCAGGGAAGAGGAACCATGCTGTAATAATTCACCATCTGATTTACCTAGAGATGTCACATAATATTCCCCCTAAAAGGCCTATATGAGTTCTGCATGGGTAGAGAACATTATTTTTTGTTTCTTAATTCACTGGGAATAATTCATCGGCTGACAGCTGTGCTGGTGACATGAGTAGGTGCATGCCTCCAAAACAAGCCCTGACAATCCACTGAGCACCCAATTTGGCTTCACTGCATCTGTGCACTTGTAGTCTCTCTGTTATGCAACCTCTGGGCCTCTACCCACAGTCTGTTGACATTCATTTATTCATTTGATTTCATCTTCACAAGCAGCAACCGCTGTCATTTCCATATTACGAAAAGAGGCTGGGAACATGTTGACACAAGGCTTGGGCTCATGTCTATGCTCAGATAGCAGATGGGGAAAGCTTTGTACTCATCAAGGAAAGGAGGGTATTTAAGGACATCTTCCATTTGTATGGAGGCTCTGTTGGAAGAGATGATCAGAAGTGGGACTTGGTTCCATGACACAGGCTGGAATAAACATTTTGTCCTATTTTTGCAAAATAAAATTCCAGTTTATTTCGGTGGGAAGAGGCAGTAACTTTGCAATATTCAGTACAAACAACCCCAAGGCTCTGAATATCTGAAACAAAAATTAACCTGAAAGGCAAAGCAAGAAGCAAATATTCTTGCTCTGGATGCTCCAAAGGACCTGGGATCCACTCTCCCTTGCTGAAAATTATTAAAAACACTGGAGCATTTGAAAATGGCAATCCCAGTTCTGCAAAATGGTGAGGAAGCTCCAAAGTCCTCAAAAAAAGCAAATTTTCCAGTCTCTTTTCCCTGTAGCTTTGTGCTTAGAAACACCAATTTTTGGGTGAGGAATGGAAAGCTTGCAGTAGGCAGACAAAAAAGATTTAGAAGTGATTTTTGGACTGAATGGTTTCATGTTTGCCCAGGGCCCTGGGGAGTGGACTGGATAGCTCTTACTTGAATTCTCCCTGTAGGCGTCTGTCGAGCTGATGCTCTTCTGTTCAGTCCACATCGCCCACACGTGTCTCCGTCATTCCCAATTTGATCTATCAGCTTGACACAAGAAATATGGTGTGCATACATTTCTCATCTGTATTACAGGATAAAAACTGTTCTTTAATTCTCCCACTTGGAGAGGAGAGTACAGGTGGACAAACCCTCCATAAAAAGGTGAGACCAGCAGGTGCCATTTCATTTTCTGTGGTTGTCTGCTGGTTCTGGAGAAAGATGGATCTTGGCTGGGAGACAAAACCACAGAACACCTATTGAATAATATTCTACAGGGATAGGGTGACAAAGGCTGCAGTGATAAGGGAAAAGAGGAGCTTTCTGGGGGCAAAATCCAGGTCACCTGGAAACCCTGACTTTAACCTTAGAATATCTTCATTTGAACTCCTGTCACAAAACAACCAAGGCTCTGAATGATCCACTTTATTTTCTCACAGGTAAGAATCCTGCCTCCCTGTAATTTTTATCCAAAGTAGTTATGCTGTAAAAATGTGATGACTGCCTCTGCAGCACTCACCTGCTTCTACAATGGGATAATTGCAGTTATAGGTAATGTGCTTTTAATTTCATACTATAATTTTGTTGCTGGTAGGTAAATATACAGGAGATAATCTAATGAAGCAATTTGAAATCTTCCACAGTTGAGCTGTTGAAAGGACATATCAACCATGAGCAAACACCACAGTCTTAATCAATATTTGCAGAATTGCTAGAGAGGAGATGAAGAGGGGAGCTAAAATGTGACGGCCTGTCCCTCACTTTGGTGCTTTGACAAAAGCTCAGGTCTTGGGCTCAGCCTGGGGCCATCAGCTGTGCTGATGAAGCAAGACCCAGGAATTGTGGTTTCCAGTCCTCATTCTGCGAGAGATGGTTGTTTCTGAAGCCAAGAAACTCTTGTGTCACCACAAGTTAGGCCAAAATTACTCCCTTCCCTCCTGCTCTGGAAAGGCATTGATAAGAAATGTTCTTTGAGCACTTGCGAGTGTTGGGTGCTGCCAAACTCCCTGTTGATATCTCCTGGGCTGACTAGGGACCAAATCAAGTGCTCAGCAAGCTTGGACTTCAATATCTTCTTCAATTAATGGAGAAAAATACCTATTGCTTGGTCTGCCTTGCATCATTTGACATAAAAGCTGAGCTGCTGTGTCCCTGCCTTCTGCCACCAGCATGGAGGCTGGTGAGGAGCAGTCTCTCCTCTGTGGAGTAACTAATCAGGGCAGTAAGAGGAGCTGTCTCCACACAGGTAGGCATGGCAGTAAGAAATGGGCTCTTAGTCCTTCACTGGGTGTATTTTGTCCATGGCTCTTTCTTTCTCCACAAGGATTTTTCCCAGCACTGAAGACACTAGCTTTTTTTTCTATTATCCAATTTCTGCTTCACTCCCCTCATTTGGAAAGGAGGGGATGCAGAACAATGCTGTATCTCCAGCTCTCTGGCATTCTTTGATTTCCCATATTATCCAAAAACTCTGTCATGTCAGCCAACAGCATACTCAGCCCGTCAGCCATGCAGGGAGCATCAGCTCTCCTGTTAGTCTTCAGGTACTCAGTTTTTTACGCTGTTATTGCTTTCCAATCTTATATCTGGCTTACAGTCATATTTTTCACCTTACGGAAATCCTACCCAGTGTGTTCAGGTGTTAGTGGAGATATATGATGTTTGTCAAGCAACCTCTCCAGCTGCTTTCTTTCAATTCATCTCTTTCTTAGAATTCAGCCCCTGAATTTCATACCAGGTAGGATTGCAGCAGCTGAATCCTGCCAGATTCACACGTTGAAAGTTCTGTATCCCATGTATGTGGAAATAATCAATAGCCCTGACTATAAAGGAAGTACAGATTCTTCTCTTGCAATGGGGTTTTGAATATGATTAAGCTCTTAAAGATAGTGTTACTATACTTTGCTAATGAACTTTTGGATAAAAAATTTATTTTAGACTTTGTAAAGAAAGAAGTTCCTTTATTTATGTTTATGCTTTGTGGCTCAAGTATAGGATAACCAATCCCATCCATTTAATTAATGCTCACAGGGCAGCAAGTAGGGCTGCCCAGCAATAGAGAATATGACATTTGACTCAGCAAACAGAAAAGTCATGGTGAAAAGTGAATAATGTTATTTTAAAATGCAATTACCATTTGGCCCAAGGCAGGTTTGGGTCTCCTATGATGGCTGAGGAGATACAGGCTGGACATATAAGGCCCTTGATACTGCTTGTTCTGGGTAAACTGTAAATGTTTTATGACTGCTCTCACCTTAGCGAAAGTGCAGTGCCAACCTGTTACAGGAGCACAGCTAATTACTCTTTATTGTTGCCTGAATATGCACTGCGGCCCTGCCTTCCACCCCCACGCCTGTCCTCAGAGCTCTTGACATTAAAAGCCATTGTTGGATGACTTTGTTTTGACTAGTTTTGAATCCACTTGAATATTACGCATCTGCGAGTTCACTGCTGATATAATGAGTTCACGTGCTGAGGGAGAGGAGGATGCTGGCAGAAAGGGGAAGGAATTCCAATGGGAAAAACAGTTGGAAGGGAGAAAAAGGTGGTGAGGAGAGACATCAAGACCTAGCTGGTGGGAAAGAATCAGAGGCAAAGCTGAGAATGGAAAATGTAATACAGATGGGGATGAGAGGGAGGCACATATTTGGCTTATTCCTGAAGCTATGCTTAGCAGTGGATTATCTTCCTATCTGAGAAATAACTTAAGAAAGTGAAATCTGTCTTACAAGAAAAAATATCTGTCATACACATGATGGGCTGAAAAAAATGACGAACTTGATCTTATGTTCCGGACCACAGAAACTTAGGGCTTTGACTTTTCAAAAAAATCATGTCCTCCCTCCCCACCTTTTCCACTCTTCTCTCTCAGCTCAGGCAGATGGAAGAACAGGATTAGCACAGACACACAATTCTGACCAACATGAAAAAGGCAGTTTTCACCTTAAGGGAACTGAAAAATATCATCAGACACACGTTGGATTATGTAAGGTCAGGTGCTGCGTAAGACCATGCTGATCACTGCCACATGCTGAGCAACGATCCACTCCCACAAAGGGCTGGTGGCATCAGGCAGAGGAGGCTTAGGAGAAGTAGACATAAAGTAATCACATGTTGCTTTCGGCATCTCTTCCAGCATATGAACTCCCTCTCATTACCATTTGACGCTGACCGCTGGCCACCCCAAGGCCAAGCAGGTGTCTTGCTGAGGCGTCCCGGTCACAGGCAAAGCCACAGCTTGGCAGACAGATCTTGTGTCGCTGCTCAAGGCTCCTATGTGGAGCTGGCAGCAGTCCGATGGTACGTTGTAGCAAGCGGCAGAGGCAAAGGAGGAGAGAAGGGCTCAGTGTAGCAGCTAACCAGTCTTTATTCCCCAACCCAGGGGCCCGGAGAACTTAGCACCGAGGGAGAGGCTACAAAGAGCAAAAAGTAACGGCTGCAGTAACTTATAAAGAGGGGAGGAGAAGGGCGGTACATAGTGGGGAAACCAATCGGGAAATGACATGAGGTGACAGCTAGCAAATCATAAGGTCTNGAAGGAAACATATATTCGGTAAGTATAGGGCATAGGGCAGACACACAGAGGAAACATTAAGGTTTATAAACTGAGATTAAAATCTAGCATAAAAGGTTTGATTGAGTCCTTGTGATGGCGACGTCTCCATGCGGTGAATTTGCCTTCTTTTGACGATGCAGATGTTACATACGGCTTGACATTTTTGGCCAGAATCCACCTCAGCCCCTGGGGAGTGGACACACTTGTGTACCCCCGTCCCCAGGTGATGAGGCGGAACGGCCCTTCAATCCTACTAATTTCTGGGTCTTTGATTAGGACTTCAGGATTCTCTTGTAATTTTTTCTTAGCGGAGTTGTTAAAGTGCTGATAGATGGGCGGATTTGGCTCCTCAAATGACCCATTCAGGAAGTTAATTGTAAATAGGGCTTTGGCTAACCTGAATGTGGGTGAGTTACATTTGATGGTGGCACTTTGTTGTAGGAGGACACTCTTTAATGTTTGGTGGGCCCTCTCTACAATCACTTGCCCGGTTGGGGAGTGGGGAATGCTGGTGGTGTGGCGAAATCCCCACTGTTTTTGGAAGCCCTCAAACTCCTTCGAGGTGTAGGTAGGCCCATTGTCAGTTTTAATTTCTTCCAGCATGCCCAGCATGGCGAAGGCCTGGACCAGGTGTTTTTGCACATCCATGGCCTTTTCGCTGACATGGGCGGAGGCGTACATAGCCCCAGAAAAGGTATCGATGGATATCTGGACACACTTCAACCGACTGAACTCCGGGAAGTATGTCACGTCCATCTGCCACCCCTCCACACTGTTAATGCCCCGCAGATTTGTCCCTTTGCCCAGTGATGGCAGCTGATGTTTTTGGCAATAGGGACATGCTGCCACAACAGCCCTTGCCTGAGTCTGTAATAGCTGGAACATTCGGATCAAGGCCGGGATGTTCTGATGGAATACGGTGTGGCTGATCTTAGCCTGCTCAAACCTGCTTGAGGGAGCCTTGTCATTTCAGCTGGTGCAGCCAGGGCATCTGCTCTTTGATTGCCCTCCGTGATGAATCCTGGCAGGTCAGAGTGTGACCTTGCGTGCATTACATAGTACAGTTGCTCCCGGTGGGAAATCAGTTTTATTAATTTCGAGAGCAAGCGTAAAATGTTATCATTGGAAATTTCTTTTAGGAGGGCATGTTCAGCCCTCATAGTTACTCCTGCCACATATGATGAGTCTGTAACCAAATTGAAGGGTTCAGGGAAGTGCTCGAAGGCCCTGATGATGGCTGCTAACTCTGCAACTCGTGGTGATCCGGAGACCACCTTGACATCAGCTTCCCACTGCTGTGTCACAGGATTCCTCCAAGTCATAACGGACTTGTGGGATTTCCCAGAACCATCAGTAAAAATAGTCAAGACTCCTTTGAGGGGCTTCTTGCTCTGAACGTCTCTCGGGATAACGAAAAACGCTAGATAAAAGAGTTTGTGTTTTGGGTGATGATTGGAGATTTGCCCGGAGTAACTATCCAAAGCGAATTGAAGATTTTCATTTGTCTGGACCAGGTGTTCCAATTGGTCTGAGACAATGGGCAAGCAAATGCCCGCAAAATCACACCCTGCCAGGGTGCGGAGCCGAGCTCTACCTCTCATGATGAGTTTCACCATGAACTCTTGTGGCGTGGTTATTGTTTTGGATGGTTGCTGATGAAGAAAAACCCACTTGATGATAACCAGGGAGTCCTCCTCACCCCGTCCCACTGAAAAATCAGGGCATGGAGGTGTGGTGCCTTACCGAGGGTGATGAACTGGAATGGTCGGTAAGGCAGATACCTGTGGGCCTGTCGAGTCGCGATTGCCTCCTCCGCCTTCCAGATCGTTTGCCTCGCTTCCGCCATCAAGGACCTGGGTGATGACAGTTCTCCCCTTCCTCCCAGTAAATTGAAAAGAGGGGCCAGGT
>VYZQ01009572.1:0-67264 GCA_013400655.1 Mystacornis crossleyi
ATATTTGCGCCATGAGGCTTTACGAAAGCTAACTGAACAAGCTGATTTTAAATGGACAAAAATGCACTCAAGAAAAATCAAAGCAGCACAGCTAAAGGCTCCTCAACCCCCATCTACAAGCACACAACCGCAGGGCAGGAGTTCATCTCCTGGGTCTTTTGGGTAATGCAAACTTGGCTCAGGCTGTCCTGACTTACTCAACTTGCCAGCAGAAGTAAACTTCAGGTTCCTATTTGCCATCATTTATCCAGCACAATTCCCACCCTGGCCCTGCTCCTGCTGGACACCTGCAGCTCAATCAGGACGTGCCGCTGGTGGCTCAGTGATCTCCACACCAGCTGCAGCTGCTCTGGGCAATATCTCCTGTCAGGGACCGTCAGTCACTCCCTTATTGCCTCACAGAGTCAGAATATCTTGGTAAAAGTCGTCTACTGCAATATACTTCAAAAATTTGAACGCAGAAACAGAAAAATGAGTGGAAAAATGGAGATTTTTTTTACAAGTTGATAGTTACCCACTCTACCAGCAGATACCCATCTACTGTGGTCAGGTTAGCCTCTGTTCTGGGTTATTATTTATTATCCCTCTGCTTTTAAATGGCTCTGTGTGTGTGTAAATCCCTTGGATATAAAATATGAATGGAAACATTGTTGCTACAAGGATGAGACTGACTGAATGCCCGGGGCATCCAGAACTTCTGAGAAATTATAACACCTCCAGGAAGAGAGATAGTTGAAGCAAAAGGTGCCTTTCTTTCTTGTTTCTCCTCCTATTAGTAAGAAGTTAATGAAACCTAATTCTTTGTTTTCTAGGAGTTCTCTTTAAAGAATAAAGGTCACAACTAAGTGCAAAGAATGGATCTCTCAAAAACGTGGCAAAAGAAGACTGAAGACAAAAAAATAAAACATAAAGCAGGTATTACAGAGGGGTTTGAGCAATTGTGCAAATATACAGAAAATTCTCACAAACTCCAAAAGCACAAGACAAACCCTGGGCACCCCTCTGTGCAGTTTAACTGCTCTATTTCTGTGCTTACGGGCAGCTGTTCTGCACATCATCCCCAACGCCTCTCTGAGGACAAACCATAAACTTCCCCCTGGTGCTACAAGGAACTGCCTGCCTAACTTAGACAATTCTGTGAGACTGAAGGCAATCACAGATAAATTGTTTTAGTGGAAAACAATCCAAATCTGAAGGCTGCCATGCAGAAAAGAGTGTGTGGGGAGGAGAGCAGAGGAGGGACAAAGACGTTAAACTAGTGCATTAACTTCCTGAACTTCCTATCACTTACTCCTATGTCCCTCTCCTTTAAATGATTTTCTATTGAATTGCTCAGCAGTGCCTCCCCATTACAGTCTGAATATGTATAGACACAGCAGGTGGTTTAAAAATAGCTGCAAGTGTCTTGATAAAAATCCATGGAACGTATTAGGTTGTTTAGGGAGAATTTTAATGACACCTACAGCAATTTACAGTTGACAAATTTTTATGTTTCTGTGGTGCAGGAAAACCCAAAATGAATTATCTTGTTTATCACTGGGAAAAGGACAGTCATGAAACATGCTAATTTGGGAAGGAAAATTAAATTGCAGCCAAGGCAGCATTCAAACAGGTGCCATCTGAATTACATTTGTTCCACCTTGGACTAATATTCTGCGATATTAAAGGCAGAGAGGTGTCCCACATTCACCAAAGGGATGCAAGCAAGCTCTGCACGGTTCTGTTGTTGCAGAAAGCTGGATGCACACTTCAGTCTGCCTGCATGACATCTCAGGAGGCTTTGCAGATTACACGGTGAAGGCATTTTCTCCATGGGGTGTTAAGGAATAGCTGGATCACCAAATAAAAAGCTGGACAGTCCCCAGACTACAGCCTCGGCTTAAATTGGATCCCTTCAAATGTATGTGTAATAGTAACAATGACCTCTTCCTAAAACGCATTCTATGGCAGAAACTGTGAAACAAAACAAAGAAAATTAAAACAAACAAACAAAACCCCCAGCATCCTCTAAAAATAATTTCTTTTCTTACAGGAGTATTAATGCTCTTTTGGAAGGTGCACTTTTGATGCCACCATTTGCTTTCAGTGATTTACACACACTCTACGGTTTTATTTTTAAGGTCTATGATTAGGAACTCCCAGGTTTAATTCCAAGGAATAAGTAGTATTAATGCATCTGATGAGGAGGTGATGTGTCACTCTGTGGAGACACATTTATTGCTCTGGATCTGCAGTCCCTCCTGTGGCCGCCCACCATCATTTCTAATTATCGCTTCAAATCATACGAAGTACATCCCCTGCTATGCACAGAAGGCAGGTGGGTGAGTGGAAATCTATTATAAAAACAGGCCTCCCGGGAAGGAGAATTACACTTGGCTATTTTTCTTGGTTTTCAGAAAGCAATGCTCTTAGTTACACCCATTCTCCTGGAACAACTTAAAAGATTTAGGGTCATCCCTAGGACAGGAAGAACAACCTCCCAGCAAGAGGTGGTGGCTGCATCACAGAAAGAAGAAGGTGTATGTTTCAAAGTAGTAAAAAAAGTAGAAAAACACCAATTACTACAGGATGACATACATGATAAAATGCCACCAGGACAAATCAGTTGTATTTCTGTGAAGAAATCCTGAAAATGTTGAGTACAATGGCTCACAAAGCACTTTCTGAGTCTGGAATGAGGATCTTGGTGTCCAAAGGACAGAGCAGGGTTCGGTGTTTGGCACAAGGGCGAACACCTTTGAAACCGGGAAATACAAGGTAACTCTAGTGAAGAAACAAGCAGAAAGTTCTGTGTCAGGGTATGCTACTGCCCAGTCCAATCCAATTTATTAACTCTCACGGAGCACAGACAGCAAGCTCTGCCCACTCTGCTGCCCCAGGCTCATGAGGTAACACTCAGAATATCAGGGAATGTGTTTCAGCATCCTCTCTCAGCATCCTCATCAGTTTCCCCTACAGCCTGGTCTTCCAGAGCGCTGCAACTCTTGTGCACCCTGGAGAAAGTCCAGGGTTTCACCTCTACCTGTACTTCCCATCGGCTTTGCTCTTCTTATGCTTATCATGAGTTCCTACAGGAAGGATTAAGAAGTTTTTATCTCAGTGTTCTTACAGGTATGTGATAAATGGGGTCTTGGTCCCAAAATAGAATTCTTCCTTGTAATGAAAATGTCCCAAATGGGGAAGAATCACCTGTGACAAGGTCCAGGTGCAGTAAAAACACCTCTAGATTTGCCTCTCTGACATGATGGAGATTTAAACTGGACAAGATGATTTGGCTGGGTAACCAGTCAGGAGGCAGTGCCTTCCCAAGGTGTCTCCCATGGCTCAGCTGGATGTATTAAGTTGGATAATGAACTCTGCTGCTGCTTTTGAGCTGTCTGGAACACACATTTGAATCCTGCACATCCGACTGGGATGGAGCAGACAAGCCCCTGCAGCAGGGTGTCTGCAAAACTTTCTTAGTGTAACAATAATGAACAGCATGCAGAACAGAGATGGTTTAAATCTCACATTGTCCCTATTTAATTTATATTTTTTTAATATAAAAGCCTCATCACGGAAGTGCTAGACTGCCTTTTTTTGTTGCCTGAAATGTTATAGTAGCACAATAAAAAGAAACTGCATGGATCTTTTATGTAATCAAAGCTGTTCCCCTACATCACCAAAAAGGGTAAGACACCCATTTCTCAGTAAAGACATAGGAGGACATACAAAGAACTCTCTCAGTTGCAGACATGATAACAGTGAGGTCAGGAGGATGCTATATTTTCAACAGACTGTTACAAAACCAGGCTTTTAATGTACAAGTTTTATACAAAAGAGAAAAAGGAGGCAGATGGTGAGCAGGAAAGAATGAACAAATACAGCATTCTACTTTTTATGGGTCAGGGAGGGGAAGAGCCTAAGAAAATAAAGCTATTTCAATGTTTCTTTGAAAATCCTAGTCCTAGTTCCTCCAGTCTCTTTTAAGGATAGGATTAAAATGCCAAGACTTCATGGGTGGGAAGCAAAAAAAATCCAAAAAATATATGCGTGTCATTTCAGAGAGTTCCTACTGGACCCTGAAGGGGAAAAGCACCAAACAAAATCCAGGAGATTAATCAGGAAAGCAGGCTGAACCCGTCACAGTGAATTTGGATAGGGGATGGGCGTGGTTCAGAGGAGCAGGTGCCCTTTGCACACCATCAGTACTCAAGGGTGTGAGGGGCTCCCACGTCGGCCAGGCTTAGAGGCAGAGACAAAATCTTCAATCTCTGAACTATATCACTTTAGAATACAAACTGCAGCGGCTGGAGCAAGGCTTGGAGGGTGTGTTGGGTGGCTCCTTAGAGATTTTGTATTTTCTTAAGGTGAAATCCAGCTCTAGTGGGTGAAATGGATTTATAAAAAGCTTTGGGGAAAAAAAGAACATTCACTCCCTGAGCACTGTGCACTCTTGGTAGGAATCAATTTTGCTTCCCCTCCAGCAACTTTCACTGCCTTCTCGATCTGCAACAAACTCGTACAGACCTCCCAGGAATTCCTTTTTCCTCCATAATCACTCAGGCTTGGCTGGAGATGTGCTGCCTGCTCTTTTTTTTTTTTTTTTTTTTGTCCTGTTGCTTCCTGTGAGTGAGGGCTCAGCTTGCTGTCCTCCTGACAGCTCTGTTCCCAGGTTTACACACCTTGTTGCTCTCCCCAGAGCAGGAAAAACCCTCCTGTCACTGTTCCCTTCCTTGAGCAGGAAACAAGACAATCACTGTCCCTTTAGCTGCCAGCCTACTGAGGTAACAAACCACACTGTGTCCACCCAAAAATAAGCAAATACAGCAGAAACACCTCCTGTCCCAAGGAGTTTATATTCTTAAAAATACTGGAGCAAGGAAGAATGAGAGAAAAGAGAAAATAATCAGTGCTGGGGTGAAAAGCAAAGTGTTTTACAGCTGATCAGCAGCTGAGAAGCCACCAGTGACCTCTCTGAATTCTGCTCAAATACAATCCAATGTGCTGATCATGTTTATTTATTTCATTAAATGTTTTTTTTCCACTCTTACTGTAGGAGCTCCAGTATAAGACACAATCTGTTCTCCATATAACCAGTTGGAAATGGCCTCAAGTTGTGCCAAGGCAGGTTTAGCTTGGATATTAAGAAGAGTTTCTTCACTGAAAAGGTGCTCAAGCATTGTAACAGGCTGCCTGGAAAAGCGTCCTGGAAGCTTTCACCATCCCTGAAAATACTCAAAAACCTGTGAGTGTGGCACTTGAGGACGTGGGTTAGTGGTGGCCTTGGCAGTGCTGGGTTAGTGGTCCAACTCAATGACCTTGGAGATCTTTCCCAACTTAATGACTCTATTAAAAAAATTTTAATCAGGATCTTTGAGGACCATCATTTTTTAGTGGAAAGCACCAGTTTCCATGAAATATGTATCATGAAACATTTTCAGCTCCAATATGGTATGTTAAAAACAGACTGAGGTTCAGGTTCTTATAGAGAAAACACAGAGAAAGCTTTCCAGGTGGACATTTCGACCATGCCACTGTTGCCTTTCTGTTTTTAAGTCTCCACTTCATCTTTGTGCTGATCCAGATCATTATTGAAAACTAAGCAGGAGATGAAATGGGTGCTCTGTCCTAGGCCACTGAAACTTTTCCTAACATTTCTAATCTAAAAATTCTTTTCTTCCTAATTAAACTTCTGTCTTTAAAGCTTCCAAATAAGATTCAAAAGCTGTCGTAGGAACCCCTGCATTTTGATGAGGTTCTTTAACTCTCCCACCCGGCAACACAGAAGAGTCCAACATAAATCACACATTAAGTCACTCTGCTGCCAGATGGAACCCATTTGTTTAGTGCTTGGAAGACAAGGACCTTCATCTCATTTGAGCATTGCTTCTTATTAGTTACAGGTCATTCAGTCACAAGATGTTTCTAACACCTAACACAAACCGATTATGACAGCACATTCTGTGCGAGGACGGGAGCGCTACCCTCTCGGAGTGGCAGGCGCTGCTAAAGGGGCTCTGATTAATATGCAATCAGCCTGATCTGATTTGTGCAGAGCAGAGCAGCCCCTGCTCCAGCAGGCTGAAAGGAGGGGGCACAATCTCCTGAGCTGTTCTTATTTCTGAAAGCGACAGAAGTTCTCCAGGAAGGGAGAACACAGACGGGCTCGATTCCGTTTGATGTGCCGTCTTACGTCTCTTTTTACTGCATTTAAAGATTCCATTTCATTATGTTCATAAAAGCTGCATCCATCACGCTGCCGAGCCTAACAGCTGTGTTGCATATAGATATTGATACCCAGAGGCAAAACCCTTTTATGGGACATCTCATGGGATGGGAGAGAGACGCTCCAAATGCTTCATCTGAGCCGTAGCTGGGATGACAAATAAATATTTGAGACATACAGACATGTACTCAGGCTTTCCACTTTTGATTTCTAAATAAAGTCTATAAAATATGTAGCTATGCCTAGAATCAAATGCCTTGTGCCACACACACTGAAACTTATTACCTGGGTTTTACAGCAGTGCTCTCATCCATTTACGCAGACAACTTACCCTAAGATTGCATCAGTGATAAAGAATATTAGGTTTAATATTTATTGCCTCTCCTGACCCACATCTCAAGCAACCACAACTGTTGATTTCTGATACACAAGGGATTATCTGCGTGGGATTTCTAACCAAGTTAAAGCAGAAGCGGTCTAAAATTGCCCAAAAAACTTTCTCTTGGGGTTTTTCAAGCTGAATTTTCCATTTATGAAAACTGACTTTCAAAATGGTGGCCTCACTTGTGCAAGTGCAAATTTACTGTGAGAAAAATGGAAAATATACTCCAAAGTATTGAGCTCCTCATTGCAGTTGACTTATTGCATTGCGAAGTACAACGCTGAACTGTAAAAGTATAAAATAATGCACAAAGTCACTAATTTCTTTTCATAATAATCACAACATTAATATGAACATCTGTAAGGCATTTAAGAACAGAAAATGAGTCCCCACAGGGTCTAATTTAGAAAACTGTGTAAGTACTATGATATTAACTTGCATATTTTTATTTTACTTGCATACTCATATTTTAACAGTGACTCAAGTAAATTTTATCAGTTTAAATTTCCTAGCTGATTTTGGTCTAAACATTCAGTATTTCCACGCTTCATCCTTCATCAGCCCCATGCATGAAACTGGTGCACTAAGAATTATTTTTACTCTCAGAGACACTGGAAGGGATCCCCACACCTGGGAAATGCTGAATGAGAGGGGTCACAAACAGAAGCATAATTTGGCAGCCGCCACCACTGCTGAAAGGCAGCTGTGATTTCAGCCTGGCTGCACTTTTTGTCCTTTGCTGTTAGTTTTAGTGGTTATTTCTTTCCTAATGGATTGCTGCAGCAAAGGACTAGAAATGAGTAATAAGAGTAATTTGCTGTTTGCACTGCAAGACAATACCAGTTATATTTTCGGCCTCCAACAGAGAGCATTGCAGGGAGAGCAGAGCCACGAGCGAATCCCAGGCAAGGTTAAAGGGAAATGCCAAGGCTGCAAGGAGCTCGCTCAAACAGAGACAGGCAGCAAAGTTCAGAGCCTGGAGAGGGTGAGGGCAGGGGAAAACGTGACTCCAGGCTGTGCCATTCCAGGGCTGGGGCACCAAGGAGGTCACGGATGGGGCAGAGGGGACTGTCTGGACATCCAAGGCTTGCAGAACTGGGTGAGTGCCCGGAGAGGGGCTAAGCAAGAGGGGCTGTTCAGAAGATATCCTGGATTAAGGGCTTTGCAGAGCGCTGGACGTTGGCGAGAGTGTCACTGTCCCGCTCACGGTAACCCAAACGTCAGATTTCCTTCCTCAGGAAAGGTCCCACAGTTTTCAACCAGCGTTTTTAACCTGTGCAGGTTTAGGTCTCGTGTCTGCTGCCACATCCCCATCAGCTCAGTCACCACTGGAGACAAAGTGAGTGCCTGGCACCCCCGGGTGACCCAGTGCCACTGAGAATGCACAAACCCACCCGGACAGCGCGGGACAGGCGCTGCTTGGAGCACCAGCCGGGGACAGCTGGCACCCCTGGGGGCACTGTACGGCCTTTGGGGGAAAAATCAACTGGATTGGGAATGTAACAGATCTCCTTCCACAAACTGTATCCAACCACAGCGTTTCTTTCAGCATTGTCATCCTCAACAGTCCAGCATTTGTACTTCTGTGGGGTCCCTGTTTAGAGTTGTTTTTTTTTTTCCTCTTCCCCTCCCATCCCTATTCACAGCCAAACCCGACGGATGTGTTATTTCTCACATTTCAGCTCAAGAACAGCAGCCCAGACTCACTTCTGGTGTTGCTCACTCTACTCTCCTGGTTGTTAACCTTGATCCATGGGGTTTTAAAACCAGTAGCAGAGAGAAGTTCTGCTTTTTGTTGAGCTCACACTTAGGAATGAGCTACTTCACAAACCAAATTTTATAGTGTGGTTGTAATTAACGATGTCACAGTTATTCTAATTTTGCATAAAATTTTGCCTGTTGCAACAAAATACCTTTAAAATATACAGCTGAAGACACAAATATTACTAATGAAAGGAATATGCACAACATGAGCTCAATTAAAATAACTTCACAACACTAATAAATTAAAATCAGTACCAACGAATAAGAAATAATGTTCCTAGAGAGGAGTCAAATGTTCAGATTCAGACACAGGAATCAGTTTAAAGCAAATTAGCAGTGTCTAATGTGAGGAAACGTGTGATTCTTACTAATGACTGACTGCCTTTCACTTGACATAAGATAATTTTGGGTCAGCACAGAGAATGGTCATGCAAGGAGGACAAGCAGCACCTTATGACCAGAATTTGTGGTTTGAGGTCGTGCAAGTTGTTCCAAATACAATAATNAAACTCTTTTAAAAATATATATATATATTTTCTTAGCCCTGTAGAGCCAAATACAGCTACCAGGGAGCGTGATGTGACCTCCCACAGGTTCTTTTACTACATCAAAGGTCCAAGATGAATGAGACCCAGGTATCTCTTTCACTTATAACATTTCAAAGTTCTGAGGACAGAGTATAATTTTCCATGTCTGTGCTGCTTAGATCTATGGGGGGCAAAAAATAATCGTGGTTGTAAGGCAAGCAATTATATTTATTTGTAAATTATAAAACTAGATTTAGGAGTCACTAAGGAATAGCAATTCTGAATGCCCCATAAAGCTCTGCTAATGGCTATAGATACTCATGATTTTGACCTTTCTATTATTTAGACTTATATTTCCTTCCTTTTATATGGCTTGATAAAAATTAATGGTGCTTCACCCTTTAACTGAATTTCCCATGCTCAGGATGACTTCTGAAAATGATTTTGTCTGTGTTTTGTTTGTTGTGCAGACCAAAGCTGACAAGAAATCATGCGGCCCACTTAAAATCAGGCCACGCAGGAAAGTTTTTGGGAGGTAAAGAAATATCTGGGACAGACAAAGAATTCCCTCTTTTCCTACAGTTAAATAAAATCCCTTCAAGAAGCACACTCATCTAACATTTTCCTAAGGAGAAGAAGGTTGATATGAAAAGCCTCATGAGAACTTACAAGCTTGTAAAGTATTTCTCCTCAGCCTGCCTCTTTTTTTAATCTTTAAAAGAAATACTATAAATACAACACACGGTCTCAGATGGTAAAAGGGAAGGATTAAAAATAGTAGCTGAGTATTTCAATGAAGTGGGAAGTGTGTCCCCTGTTCGAGTCCAGGGAATGAGCATTTCTGGCACCCTAATTAACAGAATGCAATTAGACAAGCAGCAGTTTCCACAGGGTGGAATATTTACTTCTGTCTTATTTTTATTATTTAGTACAAATGGGGCAACATTTTACTCATGACAAGGATTTTGTGTTTTTCACTTAGGTCTGGGGTGTAAAAACAAACTTATCCACCACCTTTAGAAATGCTCAAATCCTGAACTTTGGCGAAATTTCCAGTATAATTGGCTTCAGGATTAGTTATGTTGAAATATGTTTTACCTTAAGCCACTCTGAGGTGTTTTACATATTAATTAATCCTAGAGATTTATTAAATTTGAAGGAATGCTCATATGTAACTACTGCATGATTTCCAGTCTTTTCAACACTCACAACCACATTTAAAACAATCAAAACAATTCCTTTTGTAAGTAACATGACTTTTTGAACCCGAGCAGCAAGGATAATTAGCCAAATATATATATATAGCATAAATAAATGTAATACAGCTGTATAATTGTATAAAATAGGATATGAAATAATAAGGATCACTACTATTGTGCACAGAGTGTTTTAATTTAAGGTCACTCAACCACAATGACTGAATTCTGGGAAAAATATTAACTCGGGAACAAAATAACCCCTTTTTGACAGCCAAATTACATCTCAAGCTAAGATTCAGAGTCCAAGACTGCAGCCCAAAATAAGAATTTCCCTGTGAAGGACAGGCCTTTTGTGCGTGCCCCTAAGAAATGGCATTACTGTCTCCCATCTAAGAACATCTTCATCCACTCAAACAGCTCTTCACAATGACTGAGGACACAGAATTACTTGTTCATGTATGAGGGACTCACAGGCAGCTCTGGAGAGGTGGGATCCCTGTTAGGGACAGGGGTGAGAGGGTTCTTATCTGTGTATTTAAGACTGAAACACAATAAACACAACGTAGTCTTGGCCTTCGTATATGTTGTTCACAAAGAAATTGTAAATAAAGAAACAGTAACAGAAAAGGTTCTGTTCTGCCAGGACCTCGATCCATTTGATTTAATATTATTTTCTCCTTAACATACTTCCACTTTCTTGACAAAGCAAAGATTTAAAATCCTTTAGCTAGTGGTAAAATAAACACATTTTATTCACGAAATCTGTCTTTAAGGCTGTGATCTGTGTTCTGTATGTTTTTTCCAAGCAAACATTTTCCAGATCTTTTCTATTTCCTTATCTGCTAATGCAGGTAAAAGGAACTGCTGAGTGAACTCCAGGCTAGGGAGAGGGGCAGCTCCAGATGGAAACACCTATTTGAACTTGTGAGAACCTCTCATTCTGCATATCAACAGCTGATTAGCTGGAAATAGATTTCCCTGTGATTAAAGGGGATGTAATAAAGGATATTGCTGTCTTCCTCCTTCTGTTAGCTCATTTGATATCCTTCATATCCTTTGTATTTGTAATACACGTCTTTGAGGAACATTTTCATATAAATTATATTTTTAAAGTATTACTTCCCCTCCACTGGTACGTGGAATATTGATATGATCATTCCCCTGCCATTTCCTTTCCATGAGGCAGCTGAGATTAAGCCAACACGATTGAATCTGACACTCCGGTTGTCTGAAATGAGATTCCTACAACTTCCTTCCACCAACCATGCAGAGAACAGTCTCATTTCAAAGGTGTTGATCAGCCCCACCTCTTGGCAAAGTCAGTACTTTTGAATCCCTGACCCTGTTTATTTAAGTGATTAAAAATGGACAAAAATATCTGATTTTAGCCATCAGGATGGGAAATATTGCCTCCGGTCTCCAATGCTCTGCATTCTATTGCTTCATGGTCTCACCCAGGTCAGGTAAATATTCACTATATTCATCAGCTTTCACTTGGATTGGGTAGATTTCATCTTTTCTGGAAAAACCACCACTACCAAGGGCTTTATGTGGGCCAGAGATCTGTGGAGCTGCTGGAGAAATGAGCTTTTGGCTTCCTGGCAGGCTTGGGCACATCTCCAGGGGTGATCAAACTACCAGCCCCATGCTTACAACAACAAAACCCAAAGGAATATTCAATGCAAATAAATAAATTCAGTACGTTTAACACACACACACAAAAAGAATTAAATATTTTTTTCAATAAAAACATCAGAGATTTCCCACCAGGCTAATCTTCTCTTAAACCTTAAACTGTGAAAGGCAAAGCAAACCTTTGCAGGGTGCCTTGGAACCAGAATCTCTTTGAGGAGGAAGAAATTACCCTCAAATTGCAGCAATATTGTCCCCAGCACTGGAAGGGGTCAGCAGTGAAGCACGTGCAAAAATTGTCTGTCTCCACCGAATCTCTCATGGTGCACCACAGGGTTAGAAGCCTGAATTATCTATCTGCTGTTTTCCTAGTGTGACTCAAGCAAATCCTGATTCCAGGCACTGGCTTTACCAGATTTTTACTTTTCAGTAAAATCACCATCAATTTTTTCACTGGTTTGATGGTCACAAAAGGAGGTACAGGAAGAAGTCCTTAATGCAAGTATCATATATTTACATTAAAATTTATGCTTACACTTCAGAAAATGTTGCACCTTGATTGAGTTCAGATGCTGGAACTGAACCCAAAGTGTTTGTTAAGTGTCCATTTCGAGCGAGCAGATGTGAGCAAGAGTTGTAAGCCTACGAACAAATCTGGAAACACGATTTTTGAGCTAACTGCCTGGAGCAATTTCTGAAGCAATTTTCCACAGTAGAGAAGAAGCTCAGATGACTCATAAACTCTAAAACAATGTGGCTAAAACCACATTTCAAACCCTTTCTTGTTTCTATTCTTCTGCAGAGCTATATCCATTGATTTGCATTTTTTCTGAAGCGCTCAATTTATATCTTTTAAAAGACTTCCAGAGTCTGATGCTATCTTGAGAGATAGAGGGAAGTTCGTGTTAACTTTAAAGAGCACCTTATTATATGAACATCTGGATATTCAGAAACGAACTGTTCCTCACAAAAGTCATCAGGGTTCTTCAGAAATATCAAGGATGCTTCTCACCTGTTTCCTTTTCCATTACAACCACAGACACACCTCACGCCTCTCAGGAGGCTGCTCTCTGCTCATCGATTTTTACTGTAAGGACTCACTTTAATGGGTGTTTTAAAATATTACAAGGTCTGGGTTGGAAAGGACCATAAGGATCATCTCATTCCATCCCATGCCAGGGTAGGGACCCCTACGAGAACAGGCTGCTCCAAACCCTGCTCAACCCGGACTTGGGACACCTCTAAATGTTGGAAATGAAAGACTTTGAATCCCCAAAATTATTTTTTCTCACTGGGACTCTGTTCATAAATAGCTTTTTGGGGAGTTTTTTTGTTTGTTTTTTTTTTGTTCAAGCATATACATTGAATTGATTGGCTTTTTTCCTGTTCTCCTCCAAAGTATACCTATGAACATTCTTTCAGACAGGAATTTCATAGTTTAATATTAGCTGGAAAAGCTTCCTGGATATTTTCCTTCACCCAGTTCCGTCATGTTATTCATAAATACAATTCACACAAGTGAATTAGCCAAAATTCTAAATTAACAGATTTTCTTTTTGTGCTTCATTGTCTTCTAAAAATTTCCCTATCCTTGTTCTTCGTTGTTTTTCCCAGTTTTGCTCCAGTGTATTCCGGAGAGAAAAGCTGAGGTATGTTTTATTATTTCAGTAATACATTTGTAACTCCTCAGTGTTTATATTTCTCTTTTCTTTAACCTTTCTGATGTTGAAAACTTTTAAAAAATATATTGTTTATCTAAATATATGTTACCTCTTTAAAAAGGAGAAATTCATCAAGAAGGTGAGAGCTACTGAAAAGGTATTATTTATCAAACAAAAACTTGAGAAGAAAAAGGAAAACAGAACCAGATGAGAGCTTTAGGATAAATAGTTCCAAACGAATCTTTTTTTTTTTTTTCCTGTCACCATCCATCCAGTTATTACCTCAAGACATAAATTCCTGACATTCTGGCTACCCAGTGTTCTGTTGTCAAACACACGAGGATTAGCGGAGGAGTAAATCAGTGTTCCAGCAGCACAGCAGTCTCTGGTCCTCCCAAGGAGACAATTATACACAGGAAAGGTTCCTGCCAGAGATGGATTACCCGGGAAAAGGTGGATGTGTGGAGAGGCCATTTGAGGTTTCCCCTTCTGCAGGAAAGGACTGAACAAAGAGATAAATCTTAGTGGTGCTTTCCTTGGTCAGCCTCTACCAAAATCAGAATGCAACCCACTCCAGGGTCTTGGAAAAGCAGAAATGGATGGATCTGCATTATTCTGGGACCCTGATAAGAGCGTTCAACAATAAAAACATGGAACAGGAACAGCAGCTGGGTGTGCTCTCCTTAATGCACATTGCTTAAGGCCCAGTGGATACCAACAGTAAGAGGAGAAGGACTCATGAATGTTTTACAAGGAGACAAAAACCAAAGCCGTGAGTTCTGTCACTGCTTGGGTCTATTTGCAGATGAAGCCTTGTCTTTAGTCTGCTGAGGATGTTGTCATTCTTTTCTGCTCTGACACAGATTGTATTAGATAACAAAATCCATGCACCGCAGAAATAAATTCTAAATTTTCTTGAGATTTTCTGATGTATTCTGAGCTCAAAGCCCAAACACAGAAATTTCTAGAATTATTTCCAGCGGAATTCAAGTGACTGAGATTCTGAATACACATAATTGCACCTCTCCAGATGTTTGCACAATAGCTAAAATCCACACAGCAGTATTGCAGAGAAGGGAAGTGACCATGCAAAACCAAATTTGTCCTGGGCTCTTTTTAGTTCCAGCTCTTTCTGTGCTGATTTTTTTGCAGCAGCTGATGAAAGCAGTCACCCCTCGTGTCTGCTAGAAGAGGGAAACTTTTCATACCGTGGAAAGTTTTGAAGCACAGTCAGAGATCAGAGGCATTTGTGGTGGACTGTGGAACACACCTTAGAGCCAAACACACTTTTCCCTTTTCTCACTGTGTGTACAAGTGCACATCTTGCTCAAAAACCTAATTAGGTACTCTGAGTCCCTTCACCAATTCTGGAACAATTCTTATTCACCACTCATTTTCTTCTCTACTCATTCCTTTCTCCCAGAATTCTAACAAGGGCAGCTACTCATTTCTTAGCCTTAACTTTCCATTTGCAGTAGATTCCTTTTTGCCCACAAGTCTTAAATCGGCAGTTGCATCTTTGAGTGGTTACGGGCAGGCCCATGTACAAATAGTAAATATATTTATATGCAAAACGCTACAACACTTTTCCAGTGTTCTCCAACATTTATAACTGAGTGGAAAATATGTTTAAAATCATGTCAAATATTCCAGAATGTTTTCTGCAGTGCATTGTATGATTTTTTTCAAAAGATACTGTCTGGTATTTTCTGAGATGGACTGCACAGAAAATAGGAAAGTGCTCAGGATTTACCTTTCTCACTCCTGTTTATTGAAATTTAGAATGTTCTCTTTGATCCATTACACTTATCAGTAACAGTCTGAATTATACCACATAATTTATCTTCCCTGGATAGGATTGAAAAAGACAGGTTTTGCTCAAACTAAAGCACATGGTATCTTTTGCTTATCCATTTCCTCAAATGCCATCTAAATTCTTAATTTATATTCCAAAATCTGTGTCAGTTTTCGGTCTTCCATCTTCATAAAACAAAAATTACATACTGCTTTCTATCATTTCTGGGATGAAAAAAGAAAACCTTATCTTGCTTTATCTATTGGAAATGAACACCCTCAGTTTAATTTAAACCCATCTCTTCAAGTAGGAGTAACTTACCAAGTCACTGACATCAAATCAAACTCCTTTGCCTCCCCAAAATAACACTGACATGTCAGATCATGCAATCAAATCATGTTTGCCTCATGTGGAGGCTGATAAACTAAATATGATATATGAACTTCAGGGGACAAATAACAAACTGATGCATTGATGCTCCTGGAAAGCACCGAACAAGGCAGGAGTTTCTATTAAAACTTTTTTTGAACTCAGGTGATCAGTATTCTTCTCCTCCCACCCAAAAGGAGACAAGACCTGCTTTAAAACCAAAAAGAAATTCTGCTTATTTACACAAAGTAAATCATGATTTTTAAAAAATCCTTCCTCAAACCAAGCTGTGAGACTCTGCTGGCAGCTGCTTTAGTAAAAGCTTGATTTAATTCCATCTACACCTTTCCATGTGATGGGATTGACTTTTTATGCTGAGATGGGACATTCCCAACACAACCATATGAAATTCCGTGTCCTGTTTTCCAATTAAAGGCAAGCCAGACATAAAATAGCTTTTAAAGGACTCTCAATCAAAAAAGCAAACCCCAGAGAACCAACCAAGAACCCATCTATACATACATAGATCTACATATATATAAATCTCTATGTTCACAGTCGTTCAAGGATCCCTTTTAGACAAGAAATTTCAAATCCTCCCTACATCCAGTGCACCCAAAGAACTGAATTTTTGAAGAATTCCCCTTACCTGAAGGTACTTCTGAAAAACTCAGACAGCCCTTAACAAGTTAGACAAGATGGCAAATCCCCTGAAGGCGTGAGGGTATTGCTAATGGATTTCTCCTATGTAAGAAACCAATTCCTTCCCACGGTGGCTGGGGAAGAAGGGCCGTGCTGTCAGTGCTGACAGTGCTGAGGGCGTTCTTTACGGGGTGGAAGTGCCCTCAGCTGTGGCACTGTGTGCCCAGGAGGAAATCAGGGCACTCTGCAGGGTCAGAGCCGGGCATGGAGAACGCAGAGTGGCAGCACAGCCTGAGGCCACAGCTGCAGCCCAGCGAGGTGAGGGTGTTGTGCCAGCCTTGCCTGCAGCCGGATGAAATGGAGTCTAACCCCTGAAGCCTTGTTCAGTTTGGTTGGTGGGTGTTTTGGGGTTTTTATTGGGGTTTTTTGGGGGGGGACAGGGAGTGCACTGGAAATTTAACATAGCATTGTTTATTGCAAATTTTATGTTAGGTTAATAAATAAGCTGCCAGGAATTCTGCTTGAAATATATGCATGCATATGCTTGAAAAATGGAAAAAAATTATACTGATCGAACTCTGTACATGAGTGACAGGAAGGTGGGAGCTGGGGAAGGGGATTATCCAGAGCAGACAGGGTAGGGAAGGGCTCCCCACTGCTGACAAGAAAAGGCTTCACATCCTCTGCTCAGCCACGGGGCTCCATCCCAGTGCAGGCACAGCCAGACCCAAACTCATAACAGCTCCTAAAACTTTGTGATCAAACCTTTTTACTTCTCATAGGAAACAAACAAACAAACAAAAACAACAACAACAACAAAAACAAACAAACAAAAAACCAAACAAAAAACCAAACAAAAACCAAAACAAAAGCAACAACAACAAAAGAGCAGACACCAAAAAACAATCTGTTTTAAAGTGCTGGACTTTGCTAAGTGAACCCCATTGTTTTCTCCTGTGAACCTCTCAGAGCTGTTTCTTCAGGCACACTGCTAAAAGCAAAGCTTTTACCTGTTGCTATCCCAGAGTGCTGCCCTCGAGTCTGACAGATGGCAGGCTGCAGAACCTGGTGATTATTTCTCTTTTAAGGTAGGAACATGATGCCTTAATGTTATAATTAGGCTGTGGTGAGAAGTCAAGTGTCCAGCAAAAAGTCCTGCTATCTCCAATTCCCCTCGGCAGCTGCCTTGGACCTGCTGCAACTTCCGAGGAGAAAATCAATGGCAAAAACTTTACAGTTACCTCAGGAAAGCCTAAATCAGACCATTATTACCAGCAGCACAGATTTTACTGCCTTTCCCTCATTTTCTCAAGCATTTAATCACATTAGTGGAATTCTCTGGGCTTCCAGATATTAGAAGTGCCTTTTGACAAATTTTCCTGAAAAACTCTCCCTCATTTCAGCACTTTCCATTTATCTCATGGTTCACTGGAAAGGCAGAAATCCTCTGGGAAAACTGATCTGCCTTCCGTTTGTCTGTTCCATGAGTTATGTATTTTGTCAAGGCTACATTAAAGAAAGTACACAGAGACAATTCAGACATTTCTGAGACAACAGAAATTGGAGTAAGGGAAGATAATGCAGCCAACAGGATTTCTGTCACTTCTCCTGTCTGGGACAGCCTGCATGCACACATGACTCGGAGCATCATTTTTCCTTAAGTCACCCTTTCTGTCAAAGATTTCACTGCAGGCAGCAAGGTGCCAGTGCTGGGGTAAATGTGAGAGTAGCAACTGCTTTAATCCTGGAGTTTTTCTAATTAAAACTCTTTCTTTTATTATTATTCTGAAGACCCTTTTCCTCTCTAACATGCAACGTCCCCTGAACATCTGCCTGGATAGCCATTCAAAGCTGCATTTCTGTGTGGAGCTCCGTGGTCCACTGGTGTGGGCTGAACCAGGTGTCAAAAAGGATTATGGCAAACCAGAATTTATTCAGAAGTGAGAGATTTGGGCAAATCCCAGGGTTTGATCCCTCCTAGGCTGGGTCACTGTTTCAGCACAGAGAGCCACCACCTGTGGTGGCCATGGCTTGGCTACTGTTGTCCCCTGTGATCTTTAGATTAAGATATTAATAGAAGCAGGTCCCATTATAAGAGGTCTGAAAACTAAATATTAAACTATATTGGAAGAAAATTTAATTAGGATCTTTTAGTTCTTCAGAGGGCTGTGGAATGAGTGTGAATGAACTTCCAGGGCTACAGAGACTTGTACAGAGCCTTAGGAATATGACTCCACAACTTTCCTTCAACATTATAATGAAAATTCAGCCGCAAAAAAAAAAAAAAAAAAAAAAAAAAAAAAAAAAAAAGTGATAAACCTAAATTGAACCAAAGCAGCATATCTAATTTTTACAGTCTAGTTACTGCTACTATCAAATATTCATTTCTCCCAACAAGCAGGTAACTATGGCAACAAATACACCATAGCTGTACGAAAAGGTGCCAAGAAACAAGGAAAAAAAAAAAAAAAAGTGAAAATCTTTACATTTATCTCAGGTTTTTATACCTTCTTTATAATTACCAGCACAGCTATCAACTGTTTAAAATATCTGCAAATATTATTTTAGTAAAATATTATGAAGACACTGAACAACATAATGGGAAGGATCCCCTTCCTCTCTGAAAACTGCAATCAAAAGTAATTTTCAATTAAAATACTTTCTGACAAGAAGAAGAAAATTAATTTAAATTTTAGTTCTAGGATGAAAGGAGAACGAGCAACGTCATGTTTCATTTTCTTCAGCCTGTCACTTCAATTTTCTTTTGAGGAGGACTTATTTTCAGATGATATAATTACCATCCTGAAATGGCAGTTTTAAATATACAAGACAGATGTTTATTAAGTTGAAATACATTTGGAATAAAATTTACTATTTCTCTTTGCTGTAGAAGCAAAAGCCAGATTCTGGGTCTCTTTTCTGTGGCAATTCCTTAAAGCTGGCATATTTCCATGATTGTTAATGGAATTATTTCCCATTTCAGAGACTGGAAGTCTTTGGCTATGGCACTACCACATATCTCACCTGCAGCGTGAGTGTTGCCTAAATCTACTTTTAATGTTTATGCGGGGCGATATCCCAATATAAATACGACAAAGAAATATTAAGGTGGCAGATATATTAAATTCTTATGCTGCAACCATCTCATCTAGGGCAGGTTGTGGTCCAGGAGTCTTAAACTCATTAAATGAGCAGTGTCAGGCAACATATTCTGAAGATATCCTATGTTGTTTGCCAAAGAAGAAAAGTCACCATTCGTAGATACTGCGCCCTGTGCCATCAGCCTACAAGGGAGAATTCATATTTCAGCATTTCAGATGCAGGTATCTGTGTGGGGATGGTGGGATAATATGGCACAAACCTAAAGTGTTTACAAACCACTTTTCTGAGTGAGCGATATCTTCCCTTAAGAGTGACTTATCTCTGGTCTCCAAGGAGTCAGCTCATACTTGTTCTGCAGGGAGAATGATGCTTTATGGATTTCCTCTCACGGAAATAAAGTTGGCTTTAAAAAAAAGAAAAAAAAAAAAAAGAAAAAAAGAAAAAAAGAAAGCCATAGCACAGGACAGATCAAGTTAAAGATGTCACAAGCAAATTGGAAAAAATAATCAGCAAAACTGAGTTAGGGGCACAAGCAGCAGCATTGTGATGGCTGACAGGGAAGGCAGGGATCCTCCAGAGAGGGGAAATCCATCACCTGGGGAGCTCTCAGGGCTGTATCCAACAGGAACTGAACGCAGGGAAAGAGCAGGGCCCGGCCCCCTGTGGTAAAGGGAATTTCACATCTCCACTAATCCACCATGCAATTGACCATCTGCATTTCTGCCTTAGATTTGGAGCTTCTGAAGTGTTTAAATGTACATAATATGGGGGTAATGGACAACATTTACCAGTGAAAACAGACTCGGAGGCAGCCAGTGTCTCCCCAGGATGTTCCAGCTGTATTTTAATTAAGACTTTAATATTTGAAATTTGCTTAATATGCAAAAATGAAAAGCAATCAGGCAAAAGGTTCCGTGAATGTATTACAAGTGGAGCACCAGTGGATTCTCCAGCCCAGAAGAGAAGCAGAGGAGAGTTTGATTAACATGACTCATTATATTTATTCACATTCTGCCTACTCAAATTACCTTTTAATTCATGCATGGAGTATATAAACAGAAAACTAAAAATTAGTGTTATCCATGTAGGCTAAGAGTGGTTTATTTTAACCTTGAATAGAGTTTTGTAAAACTCTACACAGTACAGACTGAAAACTAAAAGTTGAACACACACACACATTTAATTAATGCTATTGTAATTAGATACTCCAGCACAGAAGAGAGTTAAAACTGGGCAGAATTTGGAGAGAAAGAATTTTCCAATTGATGGCATTAGGATACAATCTCCTACAAACCAGCATATTTTAAATGGGTTTTGCTACATGCACTCTAAAAATAGAAAGTCATAAGAAAACAGGAAAGATAAAAGAAAGTGAAAATAAAATGAGAAAGATGTGTCCATTGTCTGATGACATTTGGGGAATCAAAAATAAAATCCCATTTGTGCTAGAGGGATTATCCCACAATAACACACAGGCAAATTGGAATTATCCTAGCAGAACTAAAAATAACAACATACATATTTGAAAACACCCTTTTTATGTTAAAAAAATATTAAAAAATCAGATGAAGCACCTCTAGGGTAACTCTTGTAGAGTCCCAAGTACTCCAAGCTACATCTCCACCACAACTACACAATTATTCCTATAGTGACTTTGAAGTAATTCCATTTATTTTCAGTGCTGACTCTACTTGAGTCACATTGATTAGAAACTGACCACTTCCAGCTGTTTTCCTTTCTGCTCTCTTCAGCACTGAGCATTCTGGAAGTACTGATACTTGCTTTAAAAAGTCAGACTTTGACGATAAAATATGCAAAAGTTTTGTTTCCAAGCATTAACTGTGCTACAGCCGCACTACATCTATAGCAGGGAATTTATCTTATCCAGACATTAAAAATTGTTTGGAAATGGGAAAATTTCAAGAAAAATTGGGATTATTCGATAGCGACTTGCTTCTACCTTTTGGAGTCATATTCCTTGGCCCTAAACAAGGGCTGAAAAACATTGCCCGTGAAAATATTTCAGATTTATCTCACCTTTTTATTCTTCCCACATTTCTCCCTGAACTGAAACCACTGCCCCAAATATTTACAAAATCCATGGTGTGTCTGCAATCTAGAATTTCTAAGTTTTACCATCTTCCATCACAGTTGATCTTTGAGGATCACCGTGTTCTTAGTTCTAGCAGAATATGTGCCAGCATTTAGCAATTAAGCAGCTCTTCTGCAAAATCTGCAACTGGAGGATTTTTTTATTCTAAGTACACCTCTTCTTTTCCCCTATTAGACAGCCATTTGTCACAGTGGGATTTTCACATCTCAACAGCCATAAGGCAAATATTCCTCTCTTTTTTTAATAAAGAAACTCTTGCCAAAACAGACAACATTCCATTATCAGTCTCTATTCAAAATATGTGGGCAGCTGATATCATGTTTTGTGTCACTCTCTTTGAGTACCTTGAAGATGATATTTTTTAAATCTCTCTGCAACACATCAGTGTCAGAGAAACTCGGGATGTTTGGATGAGTGACATTTCCAGAGGATCAGCAAACTATCAGCCACAGGAGGTAGTGAGACCCAAACTCCTAACCCAAAACATCAGAGGGAGAATATAAATATTTCTTAGCGAGGCTACAGAGTACTCCTGGCTTGAAAAATCATATTCATGTCTTGTGGAAAATAGGGAGGTTTTCCAGGGAGCAAACCATGATAGTTAAAATGACAGCTGGAGCCATCTCACTATGGTGCATGACACATTAGGGGAATGAAGAGCCAAAAACCCACCTAAGAAATAAACCCAAGATCCTAATGAAGAACCAGGAACGCTCCTTCTTCCCTCCTCATCAGAGGGAAACACAGACAAAGCAAGAAGAAAAAGATTCCTTTGTGAGATATCTTGGGATTCCTTGGAGAGAAGGGAACGTCCCTGCAGCAGCTCTGCCTTTAGGTGGTCATTTATCCCACCTGCAAGCTCCAGTGTAATAAGGACACACAGCAATTCTCCCAGGTTATACTGGATGAAATCATAAAGGAGCACTGCTCAGGGATGTTGGCCGGCAGGAGTATCCCCTGGAGGCTGTGATGACCAGGGGATTCCTCCGGCAAAGTTGTTTCCAACAAACCAGAGCTGAGGACAGCAACAGACACGGATGGGCCAAGGTGGGGACTGGAGGGGTCTCCAGAGGGGCTGGCTCTGGGTTTGGCAGTGAGGTGGGACAGGCAAACGCAAAGCACAGAGGGCAGCAGCAGCTTCTGCAGGGAGCTGCTCCGTTACAGAGACAGCATTTGTCTTTGTTCATCCAAGGGTTTTCTTTTTTCCAGAGGGGCAGTCCTTACACATTGTGCTCCATGTTGGGAAGAGCAATCCAGTGGTTTATCTGCCTTGGGGGCTGGGGACTGCATTCCCTGCCCAGAAGGAAGCAGGAATATTGTGTTGAAATGGCTCCCTGACGTGATATGTCCATCCGTCACAGATTTTTACAGAAGAGAAACTCTGGTCCTATTATTGTCAGATAATTTTCTTTTTATTTTTAAAATCTGACTATCAAGCTAAGTGTTGAATTAAATGAAATTAGAAATTATCTGAACAACATCATGAAAGATTCGTAGGAATTCTGCCACTACAGCTTCAAACACATCAGATTTTTTTTTAAGTGAACATATTCTCTTATGTTCTCTCAACAGGAATTTTCCTGTTTGTAACGTGAATGATACTATTCATATTTTGACATATAATTTTTACTTTTATTTCTCTTTTACACAGCTTCTTTCAAGATTCAAGAACAGGTTAATGAGCTTTCTCATAAAAAACCTAACAGGAATTAAACTAAGAATTACTGGTAAACTAAGATTTTTTTTTCTCACTGCAGGCATTTAAGCTCAACTACTGAAAAGTTCATTATAAAATTAACTTCAAATATGATTTTAAGTCTCACTAAGAACTTTCCCTCTCTTTGTCCATTTTTCCATAAGTAACATTATAATTGGAAGATTTCTTCTCCCCATTTCTCTCCTTTTTGCATAATTCAGATATAATGGGCTATGGAATATTCTCTGAAAAGAGACCAAAGGCCCGTAAGTTTTCCTCTGACTCAAGACCCTCTGCTCCTTATCTTTAAAAGCATCAGAAGCCAGAGTATGAGAAATGCATTAACCAAGGGGAAATGGTGAATACTTTGTTTATCTTGTATTTTAAGCAGCTAAAAATGAGATATTGCTATATCATTCATTAAAATCCCTTAAACCATAGAAATTGAGGTTCAGCTCTGGAATTTACCATATTGCAAAACAAGTTAAAGGTGTGCAAGTGGGAATTCTGTCAGAGAAGACAAGACAAAATGATGCAATTATTCCAACTCAGAGCTGATATGCTCCAAGGTATATGTTTTCCCACAATTGCTGTAAATATGAATATTTTAGAGGTTAATACGAAGATCAAATGTGGAATGCATTTGCTGAAAAGATTAATATCTTTTCATTAAAAATGAGAGTGCACTGTTGGTTCAGCATTTGCATTTAGATCGAGTAAGTAATAAGTATATTGACTGCTTAAGACACCTATCTCCAAAATGGAAAAAAATGAATAAAAAGGGCGGTGTCCATATGCAGAAGTGGACAAGATATTTCTATTTTCCACTGCTAACCCCTCAGAGACGTTCAGCCCTTTTAACACGAGCGCTGTGATTTACTCATCACAGCAGAGCTGGTTCATGTTGTAAAGATCATTTCTGCCCCTGCTCCAGGCCAGCAGCGTGCTGGTGAATATGTAACAGTGGGCTGCTGCTGAATTGAAAAATTGCCCCCCACTGCAGAGCCATCCGTCACCCACAGGCAGCACTCGCTGGGTGCCGAACTCCTTTTTGCTGCTGCCGTGGTTTAAATTCGAGCCTTTGGTCAAGAGGGAGGTTCAGCCAGCTGTTGCAGGGTCACAAAGTAGCATTGGGACCTGTGGACATCATCCGGTGCAACCCCTGCCAAGGCAGGAGTGTGGCTCCATTCAGCAGGGAATGTGTCCAGGTGGGGTTGGGATGTCTCCAGAGGAGACTCCCCGCCCTCCCTGGGCAGCTGCTCCAGTGCTCTGCTCCCTATAGGGAAAGTTCTTCCTCATGCTGAGGTGGAAATTGTTGTGTTTTAGTTTATGGCCATTGCTCCTTGTCCCGCAGCTAAACACCACCAAAAAGGTCTGGGACCACTCTTGGCACTCACTTTGGAAATATTTGTATGGATAGATGGAATCCCCTCTCAGCCTTCCCTTCTCCAGACTGATCACGCCCAGCTCCCGCAGCCTCTCCTCATCAGGGACATCTCCAGACCCCAAATCATCTTTGTTATTGTGAGCAGTTCACACAAACATGATCACAACGGGCTGATGTAACTCCAGGTTTCCCAGAGTTTACGGCAAAAGGCTTTCAACTCCATTTTCCCAAGTCATAAAGAGAGGAAAAGTGTATTTGCCTCAAACACGGCAGACTGATGCACCCAGAGTGCTCCAAATGGTCCCGGAACACAGCAGCTGTTTCCTGAGCCTGTGGAAGGAGCCCAGTGCCAGCCCCGCTGCAGAACGCACATTTCCCTCACCTCGGTCTAGCCCAGGGTCTCTCACAATCACAGAACACTCAAACTGCTTCCCTTGGGGTGTCTGAGAACACGTGTGGCAGCACACAGATCAGCGTGCCGCAGCCAGCTCAAACCGTTTGGTAGCTTTAACTCAAATTAAGCACAGCAGCTCCTAGCAAAAGCAAAAGCAGGTCACTTCTCAAACTGTGAGAAGTAAATATTTCACTTAAGCAACTGCCGTGACAGCTTTCTTCCAGTACTTTAGTCATAAAATTTATACAAATCACGGTTACGTTCCTGTAGAGCAGAGGGGTCTGCAACACTGGCAAAACAGCACTGTGGGCAGGCAGAAAACCCAATTCCCGACCCATAAAGGAAATTTGAGAGTTGATTCTACGAGAGCACAAGCATTTTCTTCGCTTATGCACATGAGCATTATTTTTCTCACACTGCAGGGAAGTGTCGCTTTGAACTGGAGTCTCCATCCCTGAAATTTAGGACGTTTCCTCAAGGTTTCTTTCCAGCTTCTTCCCCTCCCCCTGTTTTTTCTTGCCTTTTTGCTTTCTTACCCTGTTGTGCTCTATTTCATGTCATTTAGACCATATACTTTGATGGAGGGCATCCTTCTCCTCTGAATTTATGAATCAAAATGTATTCTCCAACAGATACCTGGAGGTATAATTTGCCCCCTAACACTCTTCAATCTTTATTACTGACACATTCAAGGATGCCTAACTCCCACAAGAAAAAAAAAAAACAAAAACACATTAATCTTCAAAAATGTGTCCTTACCTGCCTTCTGAAAATGAAAATGGATGTTCTTTGAGAAATTACCTGAGTTTTGCTTTAAACCCCCAGGATCATGCACTTTTGGAAGCAATTTTGAATCTAAAAAATTTATAAAATAAAAATCTGCTGGTATATAAATACAAATCCTGCACTGTGCTGTTTCCTTGGAGGCAGGAAGCATTTCCTCAGCATCCTGGATGGAATCTGGGGGGTTCCTGTACATCCTTTTTGTGCAGACAGGACAAAAGAACATTTTTGTAGGTGGTAACTCCATTATGGAAATGGCTCCAAAGCAACTCCATCACCCACCCCTGCCCCATCAAACACCAAGGCACTTCCAGGGAGAATTTTCGTCTCTAAACTCCCCATTTAGCAACAGACTTAATAAATGAAACTCACAAAAAGAGAAATTTTGAAGACTTGTAGGAATTTTAAAAAAATTCTCTTTACTTTAAGCTGATTCTGCTTAGCCAAGACGCACAGTTGGAGTTGACCAAAATTAATTCTTTCTTTTCTCTTTTAAATTTTGTTTTGAAGGTGTCTAATTAGAAATGACTTCTTTTTCCTGATAATACTTTAGAAATAAAAATATCCTTTCATTTTCATCTTTTAAAATTATTAACATAGATATTTAGTAATGCAAACAAAGAATCTCCCACCTCTACAATTGGATTTAAAAACTGAGCTCTCTAGCTGCCCAAACTTTTTTTTACTTTGGTATAAATACCTGCATTTTGATTCTTTGCTCTGGAACAAAAATTTCTAGGCTATGCCAGAGGTCCTTTTCTGAAAATACTGAAGCATAGAGAAACAATATGGACATCCAGTGTGTGCAAAACCTGCCAGATGTTTTCTACCTCCACATCTCAGTGCCTCCCACTGGGTAAAACCTCCAGTCTCCTGTTCTCTCTGATGCACAAACATGAAATAAATCATACTTAAAATGAAAAAAAAAAAATAAAAAACCACCCACAAAAAACACTCCTCAAACAAATTATATTCTACTAATTTGTCTTAAATGCAATGGAGAGTTTCCCAAAAGCATCACTGGTAAACCTTACAGAGATGGAAAATAGGAGTAACTTTAGTCAATGTTTTAACCTGCATTGAAATAGTTCATATAAACCTCTGGTGCATATGCAAATTAATAATGAAAAATAGTTTTCTCTGTGTCCATCCTAGAGAAATTTTTACTTGAATTCAGCTTCTTACTTGGTGTCTAGGGCTACTACAGTTTTAAAGAGCACACCTACAATCACAGGCAGTCAACCCAATGAAAGGTTTAAGTAAAACCGAGAAGAAGCTGCAGGTTTGAACTGGAAATCATGAATAATCAGATTCACCAGGACCAGTTTTGGCAGTGTCTGGACTGTGGAATTCCCCAGCACGATCTCCCTTTCCTCTCACCCATGTCCAAGGAGTGTGTGCACCTTCATGGGCTACAGCTGCAAACGCTGCTGACCCAAATCCCGGTCCTCAAACAGGATCAGCTGAGCTGCTCACCATCCACTCTCTTTCCCAAGCAGTGGAAATCAGGAGGGAAAGGTTTGCTGCTTCCTGAGGGTGTCTGCTACAGCACATTGTCCACTGAGATGCCAAGCAAAGCAAGATAAGAACTGCTGAGATAAAACCATTTCAGTCTCCTGTTCTCAAATTCTCCGTCATGAGGATTTTGTCCTCAGTCTCCAGGTTGTGTCCTCTGGTGTTTCACACCTTCTACCAAGGCCTTCAGGAGAAAGCACATTTCTTCCTCCCGTGTTTCTACAAGGCATTCCATGCAAGATTGTGACAAAGAGCCAAAACATTTAAGATTTACACAGGTTCCCAATAATAAGGCATTAATACCAGCTGCTGTCCTGCAGAGGAATGGCACAGGGTGCTGCCTCCAGCCCAACACCTCTCCACAATGCCACTTATTCAAGCCTGGTGATGTGTAGACACCTTATTGCCCAAGCAGGACTCCAGTCAGACATTTCTTCCTCCTAAATTACTCGGACATTTCCTCCTCCATGTTTTTCTCCTCTCTGTCCCCAACTCAGAAAGACAAATTTTTTACAGTAATTCAATTTCATGAGCTATACAGAAATATATATAATAGTTATTTTTATAGCATCAATATTAAGTTGGTAGCCGGATTTTTTTTTTTCAGAATAAAATCATTAGGCTGCTTGTCTCTAAAAGCTGCAATTATGGTTAAAATTAGAAGTTGTACATCTTTGGCCATGAATGGCAACTCCACAGACCTGAAAAAGGAGGTCTGACCACCAGTTTATACACAAGACATATAAACAGGCAGGGGGAGAAGAGGCTGAACCCACAAAGATGACAGACAGTACAGAGAATCTTGCGAAAAAATAGAAAACATTCTTTTTCCCATCCCATTCCCCTGACAAAACAAAATGAGACTGGATTTTAACTGCAGATAATCCTTAGTTTTAGTGTTAAAATTGTACACAGCCCTGCGTTTTGGCTTGCAAACCACTCAGATTTAGAACAACAAAATTTACACTGGAGTTTCAACACGATCGCAGCTTGTCATGTCACCTTCAAAGTAAAGGTATTGAGTGATTATTATTTAAAATGATGAGGAATTCAGATCCTGCTTTCAGGATATACTACCCAGCCATAACAGCCGTTCGACTGAGGCCAGGTTTCTTGCATGGAGACAGCATCGTTATTTCATGAATCACCAGTGACCTTTGGAAGGCACAGGGAAAAGCAGCCATGTGCATTCCCTTCCATTGATTTTCTAATTTTGAGTAAATTGGTTTAATCTGGGGAATGGTTATCTATGAGGAATAAAAATACCTAAAACTGTCTTTAGAAAATAGTAAAAAGCTTTTGAACTGAAACAATGAATTTAGAAGGGAAACTTGAGGGGAGAATAGGTAGTGATTGTACAAATCTTAACCTGGGCACCATTCTGTGGCCATCCACCCAAAAATGAAAACATTTAGAATCTCTCTAAGTTTAAAAACACAGACGTACACACACAGACCTTTGTTTTACCCTGAGTTTTACTGCACTCTGTGTCTGGAATCAGTGCCTGGTTTTCCCATGAAATACTTGTTGTTGGAAAAGCCTGTCAAAAAAACTACCTACCTAGAAAGGGAAGTGTATGGGCAGCATTTTCATCAGGTTAAAATGAAAAATAATGTGCTGAATACTGAGAACATTGGACAGTCCTGAATCCAATCAGCTTAGAAGACAAGCTCGGTGACTCAGCACACGCCTGAAACATCCTGAATTTGGGTGCCTCTGGGAATGTAAGAGCACCCAGGGCTACTTCATGAAAGGAAATGGTGATTCATAAAGTAACTCTTTAGGGTCATCATTGTATTGGTGCCAAGATCTTATATATTCTGGTAACTAAACCTTTTGATTAACAGATTGTCTCTACTTTATTATCCTCTGAACATTAAATGATCACACCTAAGCTTTCTTTGCTATCAATTTATGCTCTCATAATGTTAATGATCCATCAGACGCATAGATTTTGGCACTGTGGTAATTCACCTTAAAGCCACCTGAAGACTACTCGTTCCTTTCCTACCCCTCTTTGTAGTTTCATTTTTTGGCTATGGGGTACCAAGTTAATTAGTTCATTAAGTCCACTCTTAAAAATATTCTAGGAAAGGATATAGAGCACTAAGATAATAATCTCAGAGTGAGCTATATGAACAATTAGCCTTGGGTGTCAGTTAGTAACTCTAAGTTGAATTCCACTTAATCCTGAGATTTTCTCTCTCACCACCCAACAGGAAATGTCTCGCACAGAAATTACGAACTACTGGATTTATAAACACTGATCAGCACTTAGAACTTATTGGGTCCAAGTAAGAAATAAACAAAACTCTCAAAAGACTCCTGTAAACTGAGCTGAATCCCCACACAGCAACACTCAGAACCTCCTCTCACACCCCAGAAGAAGATGAGGGGCACAACCACTAAAACGTGAGATCGGGAATAGGAAAGTGCTCGCTCACCTCCCGGTCCAGCAGCGCAGGGGACACCACTGTGACGATATCTCCCTTCTCGGGGTCGATGTAGAACATGTTTGGGGAGGGTTTGGTGGGGGTCTGTTTGAGGATGTTGTAGCGCAGGAGGGCGTTGTCCGTGCTGGCGTCGTCGGCGTCGAAGGCGGTCATGCGCATCACGGTGGTTCCTGGGGAAAGGGGCACACACAGCAGGCACTGAGCAAAAACCTCTCCAGCCGGGCTGCCTCCCCCTGGGACAGCCAGGTGGGGCCCGCCTGTCACCGTCTCGGCAGCACCACTGAGTAGTTCCACCTCATATTTAGGTGGCACTGGTGTTCAGGTTATCTTTACTTGCTACTCAGCCAACAGAAGATTTGTGTGCTCCAACACAAATTCCCTCTGCCTCTGTGCTTTGAAGCCATCCATATTAACTGCATTTTGCTAAATGAACTAGAGGTGCATCTCTTTCACTTTAGACTATGCAGGCAGGAAGGCCACAGATGGCTACAATGGAAACAACAATGCTGAAATAACAGGAAGGTCTCTATTTGCACTGTACAGTATTGTAGTTCAAAAATAGATTGAATGCCATTTCTGTCAATAAGAAATCTTGTAATTATAAAAGCCTACAGTATTCTAGCTTCAATTTACACACATTTGTAAGCTTATTTTATCAACCTCGATAAACCACCCGTGTCTCTTGCCTCTCTGGTTCCAGTGCTGAAGGTTTCTCTGACAGGAAATTCCCTGAGCACACAGTTCTGCTGCAGAGGGCAATGAGGGAAATTGCCCAGATTCCTAAATGCTGCTCAGGGAAAAATCTCGCTCTGCTTCTTTATCCCAGTTAATAGAGAGAGGATTGAGCTGCCTCCAGTCCTGTGCTGAGCAAGGGGAGCACATCCTGCATCCCTGGATCAAGGCTTTTCCTCTGCCCCAGACAGGCAGCCCAGAGGCTGGCACAGCCTGAAAATTGTGTCATGGCATTTTATCAGCTTTGTACAGTACACTGAGAAACAAAGAAAGGGTATAATGAGACACCTGGCCTGAACTGTGAGATCCTGACCCCCAGACCAAAATGATTTCTTCATCGGTTCATTTATAATTGTAAATGTAAGCATTAGTCTGAAAAGCAATCTAACTAAATAATGTATGGTCACAGCAAGATTAAATATTTCTGGTAATACTGAGCTGAAGACAGAAAGAGAGTCTACCAAATAACAAAAAAGTCATGATCAAATCAAGAAATTCATTTCAATGGTGAATCAAAGTTAAGTAACAGATTATCGTAAGATATTAGCAAACTTTATAAAATAAGGAATCTAGGAAGGGATCCAGTCTTTGGGCTAAAAATCGCAACCAAAGCAATTTATCAGATTCCATGATCTACACAATTTCCATTGAAGTAACTTTGCACTGACACCATTATCTCATGTGTGAATCAGGGTTCCAGAGTGAGTCATAATTCTCTGTCAGAGATTAATTCCTCTGTGGGAACTCACCCTTTCTTTTTTCCACAGACTGGGCAAGTATTATTTTAAACTATCATGAATAATGCATTTTAAATACAGCTTTTTCTTTTCTTTATAGATCTGTAAGACCATATGATCTGTTTTCAGTATTCACAGAGACTTCTGTGGCAAAATGACTTCAAGAGGTTAAAACCTGATACAGACAAGGCCTAAGACATTAGATTGGAAGTGTCTCAATAACAGAAATATGTAGCATTCATGTACAGTGAGTTTATTTTCTTTCTGACTGTCCTGGATTTAAAAAATCAAATAAAAATGAAATATTGTGGTAAAAAAAAAACCAAAACCAGTCTCATTTATAGGCTGATATAACAACTGTCTGTTCACTGTTAAACAAACTCAACTTGTTTAGATACATATCTTCTTTTTTTTTCCCCTTTTGTTGTACTTCCCAGAGTACAAAGTGTTGCTTCTTCTCATAGTGACCTTGAATATAAGCTCTCAGAGGTTTTGTTTCATTGCAGCTCCAGGCAGAGTTACCCCCTAGAGAAGAATAACAGAGATCTGACAGCATGTTGGTTTTATTCACCAGTGATTAAAGGTCAGACAGCTCAAAGAGAAGCTTACCACTGGATACCATGCCATGTTTCCCAGTGTTACAAGATGATCCCAGCACTGATATTTTCACCTACTTTGTGTGAGATTGATTCAGCAGAAAAGAGAGAAAAGAGCTGCTTTCTTTTTTGAAGAATGAAGATTCACCCTCTTTTCACAAGTACAGCACAATCTGCTGGGTTTAGAAATTTATCACATTTTTGATAAGATTTTTTTATATTAATTTTAGATAACATGTTTCACAAGGGCCTCCTAATCACAGGGTTTCAGTGAAATAAATAAGGGCTAAGGCAAATCTTCAAGGGATCTTAAAGACTGCCCAAGTTCATGTGAAATAAAATGGGTGTCAGACAATGTTTTCCTGAAGAATGCTCTTTAGTAAGATGCCATACTCAAGTACAGCAGACAACATTTTGAATGAATACATAGCTGCTATTATTATTAATCTATAAGATGAGTTGATGCTCAGCAGAGATTTAGAAACTTATTACAATATATATTCAAGTAGAAATCCTATTTATACAGTTGTCCTAGTGAAATATTTCTGATGATAAGACAGTGGAAGGCACATGTAAATTTTAGGATCTGATGTAAATCCCCTAATCTCTCCTTACTCTGACACAGAACTGGCTTAACACAATGGCTGAATCTGATTCTGCTTTGCCAGCTGCAGTTCTTTAACCTTTCAACTCTTGACATTATCTTGTTCTCTGCAATCATTCCTTTGGTGCATACAGATAAGAATTCCAGCAGCTCAGACGAGCAGAATTTTACATTCATTTTGCATAGAGATGCCAGCTTCAGGAGGAAAGCTGGAGAGAATCAGATCCATCTTTTTTCTTTGCTTCTTCTCTCAAAAGTTTTGAGGTATTGGTTTCTGGCTACCATCAAAGTGGCTTTAATTTAATTTTAAAATTATTCTATTCTCACAAGTTCTCATTGCACATAAAAATCCACATAAAATGCGGGGTTGCCTTTAGATGTTGTTATGTATTAGTGCAGGTTGTGTCTGGGTTTTGTTTGGGAACCCATATAGAAAACTTTACCCCTATGTGCTTCATTTTTGTGGCTGATGCCTCAAAAATCACGAGAGTTTTAATCCAGCTGCTAAAATATATACCTGGAACCCTTTGGAGCAGTCCAATAGCTACATTTCCAGGGAAGAGGGTCCCCATCCTAACTGAGGTGTCCACAGGGAGAACACAACTAACTGGGATTGGACCACCCCAAAAGAAAATATTCATATAGAGATCTCCTTCTTAAAAATATGGTGACCCAAATGTATGTTTTGAAAGGCTCTGCAGCATGCATCCAGTCCAAAAGAGCTTCATTCAAGATGCACACTTCTTCAGTATTCCTCCTTCATCATAAACTTTTATTCTTCATAAAAGATTCATTTCCCCAAGCCCATAAACTGACTGCATCTAATTCAGTGTCATTTTGCAAATACTTCCATTCCTGGCATCAATCAAATGCAGCTGGCTTTCAAACCACAAAACAACAGCTTGCTACATTATCATGTTAAACAATATCTATTAACTTATCAGGCTGGGGAAAGAATGTCTGCAAAATCAGCAACTTCTTCGTTGTGCCGATGACGCACAGACATCCGTGGAGGAAACTCTCCCAGGAAAGATGTGGTTGTGTCTTGGTGTGCCTCAATGTTCAGGGTTTATTGTCAATATTTATTTATTTATTTCTGGGCAGAATCACTCAGAATTCCCGGGATCAGTCAGAACCTCCCACGGCACCTCCCAGAGTTCCTCTCTGGTCACACACAGAGCTCGCTCCCAGGCCGTTGCTCCAGAGGCTGCAGCTACCAATGTGTTGCTTATTTGAAAATATTGGCAAAATCTCTGCATAGGCACCAAGAACTAAAATATAAAACATGCACAGTCTCGGAGTGATTGCAACAGATGGTTTCTTGGGAAAAAGCTCTTTGGCATTTCCTTAATAACCTCTTAATAACCTATCTCAGTATTTTTCTTTTCTTTTCTTTCCTTTTCTTTCTTTTTTTCTGTTAAGATGCCTAGGGAACATTACTAATAAACTTTTATTCATTTAGTGTATACAGCTGCTGGGTTTAAAGGAAGGGCTGGACAGAAGTGGAAGTGAGGCTTATCTCTAGCCTGGTGAAATGTGAAGTGTCTAGAGCTTACAGCCTTAAGAGGAGACTCTGAATTTGAAAACCAACAATGAAATATTAACAATAAAAAAATTAAGGACTGACGAGTTTTAACTTTATGAGAGCTACAGAACTCAAAAATTCACAGTGGAGTTGTCTCATGTGATTTTCACTCTTTCTGTGGTTCTCCACTATATGTTCAGTACTTTAAATGTTTTCTGCACGTGTGGCAGAAAGGGAAGGGCCTGTTCTGTTAATGATCACGACTGCACTGAAGAGTTGTGTTTCCATCTCCCCCATAAGTTTAGCTGTGTCTCTTTACATGATAACAATCAGTTGCACAATGGTATATTTTCCAAAAGTACAGATATTTTAACCCAAGAAGGAGAACAAAGAGTGAAAAACAGGATAAAGAAGGAAGAAATCAAGAGGGTTACCCATATCTCCAGAGCCCAATTTTCAGAAACTAGAGCAAAGGAGGAAGCCCTCCTGACTATGTTCTCATCATAACTAATTACATGTTTGATTGTCATTTTGTACTTTAAGATGAAAAGCCCCAGGGGAGAAAAACAGATATAAGAGGAAAGGTCTGTTATGGTTCCAATCAGGGACATTTGAATTGCAATTATGTGTATTATTAAAAACTTGAAGGCACTGCTCGATAAAGAAGACATTTAGTAAGAAATATTGAGTCCAGGCTTTTAGCATATCTTATATTTGTATAGGACAATAATTTTCTACCCTGTAGGACTTCTTCACATTCCCTATTTAGATGTTGGCAGGTTGTTTTTAAACTCTAGATTAGCCAGCATCACTGAGCAGTGCTGTGGGAATGCCACTGCACTGCAGTACTGGAGAGGTGAACTGGTGAACTGTGGAATGAATAATAAACAAACTTCTCCCTGTACACAAAAGAAACTTCAGTAATATTAAGCAGAGATGAAGAACTGTCAAGAATTGTTACTATCTATAGAGAGCTAATGCAGTCAGAAGCATATAAATTGAGTAAGAAATAATGGGACATTCCCAGCTGAATGTTATGACAGAATAGAGAAGATGTATGGGCAGGTCAACCTTTAACAATACTGGTATTTAACCTTTTTTCCCATGAGCAGCACAGTTGTTTTGGCAGAATGAATTATTCACTCCTGGGATGTTTGGAACATGACTTACACACAGTCCTGTCCCCAGCCACACTGCAGCCCCTGTCACATTGTGAGAACAACGTGAACAGCTCTCAGGTATTCTCTGCTCCAGGCCTGACATTGATATATGAAATGTCAGTAAGGGAATTTGCATTAGCTGGAGTTATGTGACGTGGATCTTACTTTGGCAGGTTGCATGTTGTCTACAGTGCTGTGGAGGTTTCCTTCTTTAGGGTAAAATTGTGTGGTGAAAACATGGAAAGTTGTCAGCCCCACCAAGGATTCCCAAATTGTGTTTATTGTCTGTACAAATCAGATTATGACATTTTGTGGTGGCATATTCATACTGAAATTTATGCTCTATTCTGTGCAGGCACAAGAAATTGTGAAAAATGTAATTTATTCTTTCAGAACACTAAGATCCCCTGCACAGATTTTGTGTTGTACAAAACTCATGATCCCAAACAAGATAGCCTACATTTTAGACCCTGTACATCTTCCCACACACACACAAACAAACAAACAAAACAAAACAAACAGAAAAACCCACACAAAACCACACACAAACAAACAAACAAAAAAACCCCCAAACAAACAAAACCCCACCCAATTTAAAAAAATGCATGAAAACTTTGTTTTATAGACTACAGATAGAATGAAACAGGTATTTGCATGAGGAGTAAAATCAATGAAATCTAATTTCCTATCTGGTATTTTCTGAAAGCTCATCCCCTGAATGGATAAGATGATGTCTTTTAGAGGGATCACAAAAACAGACCTACTACAGCTCTGCCTTCCCCTCAACAGTTCCTCCAGTTCTACTCACCATCACTGTTCCCCCTTCAGCAAACCCTTCCGTGCTCACACAAGGGGAATCCTTCACACTTGTTCATTTGCAGCCTCTCCAGATGGACTGGGAATTGCTAGTTTAGTAAAAGGGGACTTAAGATAATGGAGAGGAAGCTGAAAGAACAATATCCCTCCTCCAGATATGAATGGGCTGCAGGTTTAAAGAAATCACCAAAGACTTTTTCTTAGTCGGGATTCTTCCTAAGTAAAAACGTCACGCTCTCATGCCTGTCTCCCTTTTGACCAGCGAAGTTTATTAAGAAAAAGGCATGAATTACTTCTTGGATCATGACCATAAGCTATAAAATGTCCCACTGTTCTAATAGTCTAAGTGCCAATTCATAACATAATCTTATATGTCAGATCACATAATTCATAAAGCAATATAACACATTCTCTTGAAGTAAATGGTTTAATGTAAATGATGATATGCATTGAACATCTCGCAGCAGGCGAACATGACAGAGCAGTGATTTATGTGTGAAAGAATATCTATTCAACATACAAAGAGCAAGATTCAGCCCCAGGCACACTGAGAAAACACAAAGGGCCCACATTCTCTCTGGAGTTTGACTTGCGCTAGAAATCAATCAGAAAAATCACAGCAAATAGAGACGAGATGAGATATTCAAGCATCATTTAAGTCAACCCTGTAAAAACAAGGCAGGACCATTCTCAACAAGATACACCAGCATATGGCTTCCTTGCTGAAAAGCTCACACGGAGGAACTTCCAGAATCCCTGTGTAACTTATCACCACAGGTGCATTTGGCCAAAACTGCAGAAAGGCAGCCCCGAGCCCAGGAGGAGTTTGGTCTGTGCCAGCTGAACTCCAGGCCACCACTGCACCAGGGGAAGTGGCGGTGCTGAGCTCTCCCCTCCCCTTTTATAAAACTATGAGGGGTAAAACGCCCCAAACTCGACACCCCCTGCCCAAAGAGCCTTGCTCCGTCACTGAGCCCTTTGTTCTGAGCTGCCTGACAGCTGAAGCATTTTGTCAGAAGTGCTTACAGCTGACGTGAGGCACCGTGCTGTTTTCCCAGTTCCCAGGTAAAACTGGAATTGCCTGCAATCATTCAAATTTGATTTCAGGCGTATAGAAGCCGTTTAAATGCAGATGCAAACTTTATAGTCAAGGGCAAACAGAGAGCTTACTAAAAATATATATTCTGCACTTATCTCTATTTTATAACCCAAATGTTTTCTCTTAGCTTTTCTTCACCTTTTCCTTAATAGTTTCCCATTCTTTACCTTTACCTTTACCCTGCCCTGTTTATCTGGGTGGTATAGTTCCGGCCAGAGCAATGCAAACTGCTAACAGACAGCAATTTTTAAAGTAATACAAATAAATAAAACCTGATGTAAATTTCATATCCAGAAATACCCACAAGTAATTACATCTTGAATGTGGTAGAAAGCTTCCCCTAAGCTTCATGACGGAAATAAACCAGGCAAAATGAGATTAATCATTTAACTTTCTCCACCCAAAAAGAAGCTAATATCCAGTTTCTCCCAGCCTCTAAGCAGGGTGGCATTCTTAATCAAGATAAATGTAGAAAAGGAAATAGAGGTTTCAGAGACTTCACTTATGGTAGTAAAAAAGGATTGGCAATTATTTGCATTCTGAACTTCTGGGAGAGAACTGGCCATCTTTCACCTCAAAGCCGCTTTCACCTTGTCTCCATCCAGGCCTGTCAAGCTGAATTAGAATTCTGAGTGTTTACAGGAATGGCAACGAAACCAAGAGCAGACTCTTCTCTTAGCCCTTATTAAACAAAACACTGCTGGTCACAGGAAGCCCAGTTCACATCCATCAAGCCAGGAAAGACTCTGAATTTGGAGACCAAACTCAGCATTTCCCAGTTCTTGGTAAACAGCCCAGGTATTTCTTATCCCACAACCCTTTCGCAGCAGCAGCGTTCTTTGGAAAGGAAACTGGGGGCACTGGTAGGGAGGGAACAGCAGTGTGTTTTAAATCAGGAGTATATTAAAATCTAATAATGCTTTGATCATAAAAATGATAAAAAATATTTTTCCTTTCATTCCAACAACAGGTTATTTCAAATTGGGAAAAAAAAACCTTTAAAATAAAACAGTGTAATGTATGGGCACTCAGTGACTATTTTTTAAAAACACTAAAAATTGCACTCACTGAGAACTGGGTAATAAGAAGCCCAGGCTACACTCTCTGTGTGTATATTCTGCATTAGGACTTGTTCCAGAACAACAATCTCCAGAAATGGAGAGATTTTTCTAAGATGGGAACATTTTCACAGATTTCAATAATCTTTTGATCAGGGCCACACTCACAGTTGGAAGATCTCATTCCATAAATTACCTGCTTTTGTAAAGGAACTGACTGACTTCTCACAAATATAAGAAAGGCAGCAATTACACTGCCCTGTCTCAGTCGGCTTGAACCAAAAACACATCATTACTTCACAGAAATCACTTTGCACTATTCTGTGTCCAAGTGAGGTACCCTGGCATTCTTCCTGATTAAAAGGCAATAATATTATGTTTTAAAAAGATCTCTTAGTGCAAGGTCAATCTTCCCTGATTGGAAATGCTTTTGGAGACAGTGGGCCAGAATTCCTGTTGATCTAATTCAGCCCAGCACTACTAAAGCAAAGATTTATCTTAGGCGAAGCTGTGGAATACAAGATTTACCTTGAAGGTCTGTATTAGGTATACACAGCATTACAGTGTATTATTCCCCTTTTACCTGCCTAATTTCTCACTTTGATATATGTAAAATGAAAGCGAAAACAAAAGGATGATCTGTGCCTTTTTTTTTGGTGTTTCTTCTACATTAGACCCTTTCCCTTCTTGCTACAAGCAACTTACACAAATATCCAGTTTTTCATATGGATGTAGGATTATGAATATCCAGCACCACAGACAGCATCAGTCACAGCACCTTGGTAGTCCTCACCTTTACTCTCTGCCTGTTAACTAATATGAACTGGCTGTGCTTTAATCTCAAGTTACAAAGTGGAAATAGAATTGAAACACCCAGCCCTGTTGCCCCTGGGCCTGTCACTGGGACTCTCAGCATCTACATCAATCCAAAATTAACTCAGATAAGCCGAGGGCCCTTCAATATTACAAAAGTAGTGCTAATGAAAGAAGAATCAGATGTCCTAATGAGGAGGCAAATCATCTCACACAGCTTCTATCTTCCTCTGCAGGAACCAGAGCACACGCTTAATTCTGATGTATTATTTCATCTTTGTATTGATTCCATCGTCAAGTCCCAGCCATTTGATCTATTAAACATCTGAGAGTTTTTATCCAAGGGATAAGGGTTTTCAGCATAATACAGGATCTTCTTAGGTGAGTTTTGTTTTTCTTTCCCCCCTTCTGCAGCTGAACTCCTGGATAAATTATTTGGTTGGTCTCGTAGTGTCTGCCCTGTTGAACTTATTTAAATTCATCCTGCCCGAGCAATATTTCTTAATGGACTTCACTGCTGGACTCAATAAATAAACTGGGCAGCTACTCCCTGTTCTTCATTCAGAGAATTGCAATAAGTCCATTACACTTTTCTGGATAAATCATATCACAGATGCAATAATTCCAATTAGAACCACAAACAGAAGTGGAGTATTTGATCTTAACGTCTCAAAGTATGCATGGAACAAATCCTTCCAGAGGATCAGAAGACATGTCTTGGAAAGATTTCCTTAAAAAGGATTCATTCTTCCCCCATGCCTTCTCCTGAACCGAGTTCAAGAGCTTGCCACTGCAAAGGGGTCCACAGGAGGAAGGACAAACACCCTCAGTTATTCTGGGAATTTGCATTTCGGACTGGTCACCCTTTAAATCCATACAGCTCATTGCCTAAGAGGGATCTGGAATAACAGAAGATGGAATTGTTTTCAGCCCTTTCCCCCACCTTGAGATTGAAGTATCTGCACGTAGAAATCCTTGCAGCCCTTTTTCAGATGATCTTTTTGGTTAAATTATATTTTAGAGCCACTGATGGCTGAATTGAATAAATGATTCAGATGCTGCAAGAGTGTGCTCTGGGATTTTAAAACAGGCCTTTGAAACTATCTTGTATAAACCACAGGTTTAAAAACTATCTGTGTTTGTAACAAGAATACAGTTTTGGGTATGTGATATATATTTTCAGTAAGGATTCTTTCTTGAATTAAGGCATTAATTAAATCACCCAGTTCAGCAAATGTGATTAATTTCACTCAGTTACAACCATTTTAGGCTCAGATATCTGGTCTTTCAGGTGTTTTAATAGTCCCTGAAGAGGGACTGGCAATTTTGGATGCAGATCCCATTCAAACAAAAAAAAAATTAGTAAAGGTGAGATAAAGCATCTTTATTAGTGGTTCATTCTGGATGAAATCTAACTCTGAGAAGACATCAAACTCCAGGGCACTTAAAAGACGTGCTACACTCCCACTCCTTCTGCCCATGACTACAGATGTGGAAAGCAGGGTTAGAGTTAAATGATTCCCCTGTACTTTTGTCCTGGTACCACAGACTGCAGAACCCTTTCCCTCCCCACCTCATGACTGCTTAGGGCTGAAGGGATCTTTGTGCTGCACAACTTTACAGCCTCCCCTGGCACCTCAACCCCTGCCAAGCCCTGTGAGCATTAAAAGCAGGCCATGATATCCCTGGTTTTACTCCCTTAGAATCGATGCATCGTGTTGGGATCGGACCTTAAGTAACAAATCAAGTTATTTTAACTCTGTGTGTAATTGATTTAGTACTGAAAGGGCTACATTATGTGCCTGCAGAGAAAATACGAGCATGGAAAAGCTTCTGTATGACATAAACCATCTAAATATTGACAATGAAACTCCTTAATGTAAAATTAATAATTAAGCACAGAACAGGTCATGATATATCACTGCCAGCAACTGGATACTTAGAGATCATAGAGATTTGTGGAGCTGTGTGCAAATATAGAGTCATTAAGTCACAGGCTTGCTCAAGTACATTTATGCTATATAAATGCACATGTTCCTTCTTAGGCAAAAAGAACACAAGCATCAGTCAGTGCCAAATCGTCCTAAGAAAGGAGACTCAGAAAGAGATTCCAAATTTTCAAACTTCCACTTTTCCACAACCCTGAACACACCTAAAATTCAAATTTTCAACTCAGGACTTCAATGCATTCTTGTCTTTTTGGGGAGAAGGTGGATCTGGCTCGTGTAAGGGATGCCCTGGATGGAGCTATGACAGGTGAATGTCCATTCCACCCATCCTCTTTCCCTGTTTGAAGTAAATTGAAAGGCAAACAGGACTTGGGAGCAGACACAGATGGTCCTGCCTTGGGGTCCCTGTTGACATTTGCCCTCACAATTGCCAGTGCTGAAAATGCCAATAGTAATATGCCACAAAGTTCAAAGGTAACCTGTAAACATCATTTATCAAATACATTCATGGGGTCTCCCCTCAGCCTCAGTTCTCTTACAATTTTGAGTGGAGCCCTGGTTCAAGGTGTATGAAAGAACGAAAATTCCAGATGATATCAACCTTCAGGGTACAGTCCCTGAGAGCTCGAGTGGGTTTCTTCAATGCAAAACTTCAGTTAAAAAATCAAGTCAAAAATATTTTATTTCAAACCCCTTGTGTTTCTCAGATTTATTTGTTTGTTTCCCCAGTAACTTTTATGAAATCCTACTTTCTAGGGATGTGAGCTGTAAGTCTCCCCAGCAGCCAACAAGGTCAGCAGTTGAGTCACAGTTTTGGTCTCTGAGGTGTCTTCTACTGCCCTCCCTGCCACTGCCACCCACTTCACAACTGGATGAGATCATCAGTGAATTGTTACACATGATGTTTACATAAACAACGGGGTGAGGATCACAGAATTCCCACTACAGCTGTACCGTAAATAATTGACTTTTGGCAAGACCAGTGACTTCCAAACCCCATCCCAAACTTAATATCCACTAAAGAAAACAAGAAAATGAGCAAGCAAACAAAAATTCCCCAAACTTATTAAATTTGACATCTTTACATAATAATTATTTTATGTCTGTTTATCTACAGCAAAACCCCTATGACAGCTATAAATGAGCCACAAGGATTTGTATCTATGGATTATGTGTCAAACTGGAAAAATTGTAGCTTAAATCATAGATCCACGACAGATCTGGAAAGCCTAAGGGGAAGGAGGCATTGCAATAACAGATACCAATGTCAAGTGAAGTTATTCTGTATTTTTATAGCATTACAGCAAACTCTTTTGTCCTGGGAGCTCACTTAGCTTTTGACCCAAATATTCTGCTTTAAAGAGATAAAAATTTGTGATTTCAGTCACTTCCACGTCACCTAAGAAGTGACTCATGGATACCAATCCCAGCCGATTTCTCTCAAGCACGTTGTACTTTCTGCACACTTTCTTTAATGGCCAGATCTGACAATGATCTTCTTTGCACTGAATATATCTGTTGACACACTACAACTACAAATTAAACCAAATGGGTAATTTGCTAAAGCAAATAAAAGACGGCACATTTTACGAGTTTCCTACTCGCACAGAATACTAGTACAGTTTAAAAATGAAAAGAAAAACCCAGCTGTGTGTATCCATGCAAGCACTGACTTTGAAAAGTACAAAACTGGTGTTACGTTGGTTATGCTGTCAAAAGCACAAAAATATAGGTGTCAATAACACTATGAAAAAAAAATTGAGGTAGGAGTAGGATGTTCTTAAAGTGATTAGTCTCTGAAGATGTCAGATATGTGATCTCTTCTGTGCATATTTTCTGAATTTTTCAGATTTTTTCTAGTTACAAAAAAATTACATGTATTAAAATATACATAAATGCTAACCCCAAAGAGAAGATATTTAATAATACATATTAGGACTTTATAGAGAAGCACTTATCTCTCTCTACTGAATACCAGGGATATTTTCTGTCCTTGAAATGATCAAGGTTTGAGACAAAGTTTTCCTTGGAACTTCTAAATGCATTCAGATCTAAAAATTTATGACGGAAAAATCTCTAGTGTTCCATATAGTTTTTGTGTTTAACAAATAAACCACAGGTGCCTGCAGAGCCTTCAGTTCCCTCTGCCATGAAATACTGTGACCTCCTCACCAGTATTCTATTTATTTGTCAAATATGATAATTACAGACTGGTTATTCCAATGTTTTGCATACAATATAACAAAAAACTGTTGCTAGCTGAATAACTAAGCTGCAGGTATCCTACAGGAATACAGGAATACAGGAATACAGGATACAGGAATACAGGATACAGGAACACAGGATACAGGAACACAGGCACTCTGGTGCCTGGAATGCAGTCGGAGCCGAAATTCCCTCCCTCGGTTGGGAACCTGCTGGGTGCTGGGGCAGGAAATGGGAGAGTTTTGCTCGAATCACTCTTCACACCTCGGTTTTGTACTAAATAAAATGAAAAGTGCTGCCATTCTCTTGTCCATAAATCAGTTCTTTCTTTTTGCAAAATTAGGAGGTAGTAGAAGCTGCAGAAGAGCACCACTGAAGTTTTTATCTCAATTTAGCAATCTTAGCAATAGTTCAGGATATCACTCAGCAGCATCCCACTTGCAGAACGACCTGGCTGTGCTGGTTTCAGAGGGGTTTGGCACATGTGAGTGTAGGAAATAAGTCCATGAATGTTCTGTGGTGAATCAGTCGTGGAATCTCCCGTGTGTACTTCTGGAGCTCCAGACACAAACACTGTCTGCTGCTTCCAAACAACAACATTCCTGTGCTCAGGAAAAAGGTTACATCCTGAATAGTGCAATGTAATTGCATGGGCTGCTACAGTTGGCTTCCAAAAATCTTCTTTTTAAGCTAATGCTTTGTTCACTGACATGCCAAGGTCTGGGCAGTGGATAAAAATGTCTGTGTGAGACATCATGAAGGGGTTGCTCCATCAGGATTTGAGTGGAAATGTTGCAAAGTGACCCCAGTGTCCAGGAATTGGAAAGCAATTATTATAAAAAGCAGTTAGGAAAATTTTTCACTCTCTGGTTTTGTGCCTGGTCCTAAAGCAGCGAGATCTATGTACAAATGCACAAATTGCATTATAAATTAACCACGCTACAGATGTTTTATAAGCCATAATTAAAATCAACCCAGTGACCATCAATTAAACATTTATGACAGATTTATTCAAAACTAGTTAACCATTTATAATGCACTTTCATGGAAACAGAGTATAAATGATGAATTTCAATTTTCTGGGCAAACTTTATAAAGCACATTTCATTTCATCTTCTGTCCTGGTTACTGCATGTGGAGACTGTGCAATACTGGAAATAATTTCTGACAAGTTTGGAGTTCATGATACTGGGATTACTCTATGAATAATGGCACAGGAGCATTACAGGCTCATAAAAGCAAATGAATGTTTTAAGAGCTAGCAGTCCATTCTTAAACCTGAAATCTGTTGAAATGTACTGCTCTGAAGCAAAGAGAAATATTTAAATATAGGTATAATTATGAGTGCCTGTATATTTTTCTTTGGGATAATTTCATTTTTGTATTCATGCAGTGGAGTTAATTTCTATATTATATACACATATACTTGGTATAACAGACAACTGATGTATAGATATAGAAAGTGCTACTAAAAAAATAGATTTAAATGAAGTTATTATTCATTTATATCAGTGCAAATGAGGTTCAAATTTGGTGTCTTTTCATTGACACATTCACCTGTTGAATTTTCCACATTGATTTGGCTTGGCTCAAATAATTCTGGAAGAGCCCCTTATGGAATAAGAAGCTCAGCATCATCTCTTAGCTGGTGTAACCAATACCTTTCCCATAAATCTGATCTCTTACCTGATCAGCCAGCTCTGTGTATGCTTTTTAAAAGTAATTAATTGAGATGTAATATTCATATTGTTCATGTTTTGCATCAAAAGTAATCGGTGTTAATAAAAAGTTACATGTGTTGGCAACTACACCACAATTATTATAGAGGAGGAAAAAAACATCATTTCTGCTCCTGCTCTGGAAATACTTTCTTAAAAATCCCTGGAAACTGAAAAATGACACTAAAATAAATACATCTGTTACTCAAAGACGTTGCATTTTTGTACTCTGATGTACAAAACTGCTTATATCGATTCTTTCCCAGGTTTATTCAATTAGAATATTTGAAAAATATACAAATGTGTGAGGCAAACAGCTGTAAATATTTACAAAACATAAGCTATTGATTTTTATGTTCAGAGGCACCCTGGAAAGTATCATAAGTAAAATTTTCATTTAATGTTTCAATTCTCAAACATAGTAATAGAGAATTAAGTACAGACAAGTAACCAGCACTGGAATTTAGAGACAAAAAAATTCTGATTTCCCCAATTTGCTTCATGTAGGCAAACATACAAAACCTAAACAAAAGAAAATTTAAAGATTTCTCTCCCTCTGTACGAAAACCACTTCATTTGCATAATCTCCTACAAGTCTAATTTTCCTTTATGATATTTTGGAATGTTTTCCTGATCAGTGAATTCCCTACGGGTGTATAAAAAGTTCTTCACTCAGTAATGAAACACTTTTTTAAAGCACAAAATGAGGATTTGCAGTACAAATATCCCTGGCATCCTGCCGCAAGACAAAACTGTTTAATTCCTTCCTTTAAACAGAATCCATATAATCAGTAACAGATTTATGCCTGTGGAATACAGCAAAGGAGAGCCTCCCTGAGAGGGGGATACTTGCGCTTATGAGAAAACACCTTAAAATGTTGTTCCGAGCGGCTCAGGCTGTGACTCCCTGGAAATCTCTGTTCTTGGTGGGACAGGTGGGAGGAATCTGAACGGGAACCAAAACCACAAAAGGTATGGGCGGCCAATTAGATCCACCCTGAGCAGCAGTGAGGGTACAAAGCACATTCCTAGAAACTCCTGCCCAGACTGTCCTGCTTCCCAAAACTTTCTCACCCAACTCCTGCTCGGTGTTGTGATGTCCAGGTTCGGGCTACTCCCAAAGGCCCAACATCCCTCCTGCTGCCAGGAAACCACTCCAGGCACCCCATTATCCTTCCCTCATCCACGCTCGCCATCGCTGGCTCGCTGGCCATGGAGGGAGTGGTGGGAAAGGGCTGTCTGAAGAGCCCTGGGGTTAAGGTGAAGTGAGTGACCTCTAATCCATCAGGAATCCTTGGGATGGCAGCCCCGCAGGAAAAGCCGCTGAGGTTCCCTTCTCCACCAGCTGCAGCAGCAGCCGACAGAGAGCGGGGCTGAAGCGGGCAGAGGCAGCCCCAGGCAGCAAGGAGAGCTCTCCTGCTCACGCCCAACCCTCCTCTGGTAGGCACAGGGGGTGCCACAGAAACGTGCCCCAGACATGGGGGCAGGTGAAATTAAACGGAAATGTGAGCAGGGAAACTTAGACAGTTCATGAAAATTATTACTGGTGATTCTGAAAGGCAAATTTGTTTGTTCCTGAATAATTTTCAGGGGTTGTTTCCTCACGCAGACAAGGAGTGGATGAAAAGCCTCCTGGTGGTCAGTCCAAGGGTCACAGTGTCACAGCTTTACGCAGCACCACACTGTGACGTTCTGCACAGCTGGCTAGTGGCACCTTGTTGTACTGCTGCAGAGGTGCCTAAAATCAAAAATGTTTATTTTGCTGTTTACAACTCATGCAGAGAGGGTAGGCAGAGGTTTCAGAAGGAAATGCAGACATCAAAATAAATCAGCACAAGACCAAGATAAAATGAAACTATCATCTTCCCTGCCCTGAAATATACTGATGGGACATTGCTTCGGAAAGTTTCAACCTTCTTCAAATATTAAGCAACCATGGAAATTTAAGGTTCTAAATTTAAATCCACATTAGTGAGCAAACTGGCTCCCTAGTAGTGTCCACATGGATATTTCCAGCGTAGTGACACTTCTCCTGCAGTGTACAAGTCTTTCTCTGAATGGAGGATGACTTATCAGACATCCTGACATCGGATCAAGTTCTTTGAAAGAAGGACTAGATGTTATTACACATTTTATCATACATAAATTCCTCTTAATGAAGAAGAATTTTTAAATAAATGTTACTGCTACTGACAGCAATGATAATAACATGATGGGCAGATCATTATTTATTTAGTTTCCACGTTTCCAATTTGTTCCATTTATTTCATAACTACACAAGCTTGAAAAGACTTCTTAAAATGAATCATAGAAACGAGAGCATCAGAAAACCAATTAGATGAAGTCTCCATCATTATTTTGTTACATCCTTTTTCTCTTCACGTTACGTCTGCGGGAACATTAATGTTCCCTTTTAAAGGCAATTCAAATAACTTCTTTTTCTAACTTAAAGTACAGATTTTCCTTCCACCTCTCCACAGAATGCAGCAGTGACCATTAATGTATTTATAAACGCATTTATAAATAGCCTGAGACTCGTTAGAAGTCCAACAGTGCCCTGTAGATTGTGAATTATTCTCAGCTTCTACTTGAAACCAGAAGCAGTGTTTCTTTTTCTCTGTACTGTTTTTTTTTTTAGATCAATGATTTTCAGCTGCATTTTAATTACAAAACTGTAACACAATCTATTCTCCCTGTGTATACATAATGCAAAGTGCTCCAAGAAACATGTGTAAGAAATAAAGCTTGTTCTGAACATACCAGCAGAAAAGGCCGATTCAGCTTTTCTATCAAAAGCAGAAGAAATGCACCTGATTCTCAGTTCTATGAAAACAATAGGAAAGGTCTTTCAGGAATGAGCAAGGAGATGAAGATGCAGTGTGTCTTTGCCTTTCCCCAGCCAAAGCAATGACCAATCCTGTCGAAAGCAGCCTCCACACATCCAGATTTCCCATCAGTTGCTCTTGTGGCATTCCACACCTTCTGTGTTGCCTGCTCATACCACTTAAACATCCCGTGCCCTGACACCAGCGCTGGTAGCAATTCCAGAGACGAGGTTTGGGCTGTTAAGTGCACTGAACAACTCTGAACACAAGACCAGGTAACCTCTGTACTTTAAGAGGCCTCTATGGTACATGTAGGAACTGAAATTCCCACTGAATTCCAAGGCAAACAAACCAATATTCTCTGCAGAAAACCAGCACTGTTTTTAACTGACTGAAAAATAGAACTTTAGGAAAGGAGAAAATTTTTTTGGCACAACATCTCTTACTTCAAGAGTACCTTTCAAAAGGGCTTGGTGTCCCAAAGGGAATCTCCTGTTTGCAGTTCTATTGTACAAGTAAACAACATCATTTTCTCTCACAAACAGAAGCTATTCACACTTCTAGGCCATCAATCACAACTCCTGGTGTACAAGTGGGGTTTATACAGACACCTTTAGCCAGACACGTCCTGCCTGTCAGCTGTAAGACAGACACGAAACCTCCTCTGTGGTCCATCATTCCTGTGGCGGGATCTCAGCAGTGAAATAATTCCTGAACTCACGTTGGATGATTGCATGTTTGTGCCACGGGGAAGAGGGGCCTGGCAGCCCAGGTCCAGACAGAGGAGAGTGTTTGACTGCGAGGCTCTCCCTACCCGGCTTGTGATCCAGGCAATTCTCTCCCAGCAAGAGTCTTCCAGTCGTGCAGTGCTGGGAGGGGAGCAGCTCCTGCTCTGCCAGCCAGGAGGTTGTGCCAAACTGCTGGGCTTCATTTCCCCCACACGGCGAAGATTTGGGGATGCTCATGAGATCCCCCCGCACAGAGCTCTCGGGCTTTTCTGTGGGCATCACCGCTGACGTTAAATTTTGATGTCAATATGTAACACGTGCTGAGAGAAATATTTGACTGGCTGCTTCTCTTGGTACTCTTCCAGCTTAGCTGCTCTACCAAGACTCATTTAATGGAGAAATTTAACTGCATCTGCATGAAACTCATACAGATATAGGGCAGAAATAAATATTTTACAAATGTCAGTCTTTTTTAAACCCTTTTTAAACTCAAAAAGAGGACTAGTACTGGGTATTTGAGAGAGCAAATCTACATAATGCCCAATGTGAGAGATTCCTGAAGATGAAAATTGACTCTTGTTTTTGTTGTTTCCTGCTTCGTCCTTGGAAAACCTGCCTGTATAATAAAACACAGAGAGTTTTTCTGAGGCTGATGAACTAGCTTGTTTCAAGTAAAATTGCTTTCCCTTGAGCCGAACACTAAGATTTCTTTAATGCAATCTTCAGCCATTACCATTGATTATGGCTTCGTTAAATATGAAAATGAGGATTTGCTCCTTGCAGCAGATATCACTTTCTGTATAAGTGAGTAAAGACTTTCCTCTGTGTTCCACTCAGAGAGAAGCGTGAACAAATATTTTATTTATGTACAGTTTTGAAGGAAGAAATTGCCTGTGGCAAGAACACAGCTCGCTGGAAAATAGTTTGCCTACAGGATGGAAGTCTGGGGCGCAAACCACTCCAACCTAGGCAGCCTCTGAGGCACCAGGAAGTAAAATGCAATAAACATTCATTAGTGAGATAAGCTGATGAATCACACCAATCCTTACTTGTGAATGAATCTATACATTTATTAAAAGGCCAATTGAAGGGAAAAAGATATTTCAATCAGCGTAAAGCCAGCTTGATAACAGGAATGGATCTCTGGCAGGTACCAGGTGGCTTTATCTAAAACATTCATAAAATAGCCATGATTTAAGGAAAAACAGCATAGAAATTCCGTAAACCAAATAGCACTTGAGCAGCACTTAATTTTTTTTTTTTTCCATTATCTTTCTTGTTAAATATTTCTTTGTGAATATCTAACTTAATTCTGTCTTTGGATGAAAAAAGGAAACAAAAACACCCTTTAAGAATCATCTAATACTGAGAAAGCATCAGAGCTTTCTGTAATTAACCCACTGTTCTATAATCAATATTCAGTCCAGGAAGCTTCAAAAAGTTAAACTCTGGGTAAAAAAGCAACTGCTCTGCCTTGCTCTCTGTTACCCAGCACCAGGGGAGCAGGTCTCGTACTCTCCTGGTGCCACAAGATGTTTTGAAGATCACATTCACGTTCTACCTCTACAGTTTTGCACGCGCTGTAAGCCGACAAATTCACCAAACACTTGCTGTAAAGGATATTCCCAGCTTCCCCACTTATCAAGGAGATTTTTTAAAGGGCTGATCTATAACCTCAGGGATCAATTTAGACAAAAGTGCATCAGATCAATAAAGTAAGGAAGAAAAAGCAAAGCAAGCAAGGAAATAAAATAGGAAGGTATTACTTTTAAGAGGCACTGCATACATACCCTTACAAACAAGAACTGTTCTCAGGACTGATAATCTCACTCTTGGCTTCCCTCTAAACCAGTAAAAGTACATTTTTAATTCACATCTTCACATCAAAGTGCCAGACATTGGTTTCTCTCTTAGGGCCCAACACATTTCCATTGGTAGGAACTCAGCTGCTCTCAGCAGCTCTTTATGAGGAAATACAATAAAATAGGTTAGGAAATGTGCCTCCCTCTCACAACAGTAATGCTTTGCATGATACAACATTAATGAATATTCACCAGTTCCTGGTGAGGGAGGTATATTCACCAGAAAAACTGTAAATGAAAGGTGTGCCTCAATTTAAATGTCACAAGCTTCATCCTGGGTTTTCTCTAGAATTTATTACCACAGCCAGAAAAAATTTCACTTTACCTCTCATGTAAAAAGTTAATATTTTACCCCCAGTACCTTATGGAATAAAGAAACTGTACAAACTTGAAAGTCTGCAGTAAAAATTCAGTTTCTAAAAAAACTTAAAAGCTATAATTTCAATGCCATGTAATAAATTGTATTTGAAATAAGGTGAAATCATTCTGTCAAAAAGAATATAGATTGTCAAACAGCATTTTTTTGAAAACAGACTGAAATAAACATAGCAAAAGAAGAGTTCCATCGAGAGGACTCTCTGCAATTAAAAAGCTTCAACGGCATCTTCTAAATTCCTCTAAAGGCATAAAAAAGGGGACCCTGGTGAACACTAAACACCAACATCAGCAGGGAAAATGTAATCACACATTCTCTCAGCCTTGGACCAGTCCAGCTCCACTGTTTTCAAAGGAATTTCAATAACAGTGAAGACTAAGAATCAAGCTGCAGCGCACTGTGTGAAAAGGCTAAATCAGTGAACAAATCTAAGTAGGAAGCTCTAAATCTCTAAATCTGCATGGGAAGCCATTGGCATTGAGAGAACATGGATAGCCTCTAAATATTTGTTTCCTTAAATATTCCATAAGAGAAATAAAAAATGCGTAATACGTAAAATTATAAATACGTATTTATTACACAAAATATGTAACGAGTTGATTTTTCTTGTGGCAAGGCCATAATGTCTTAGAGCAATTTATGTTTTCTGCACAACCCTGGAGCCGTGCAGACCAAGAGCTGAGTACCCAGGGGATACAACCAAAGATACTGATGTCAGAGCAGGGCACTCCTGCCTTCACTCCTCTGGGAACAGAGCCAGAATGAAACACAGGTGTCTCTAAAATGTGCTGGCTAAATCCCAAATTACAGCAAAATTCACAGCAAAAGGGAAATGCCAAATAAGTTCTCAATGTCCGGAACTGTCCCGAATTCTGCTTTTGATCTATCACAGAAATCAGGCAGATCCAGAATGAGGGATGGGCTTACTGGGCCCATCCATGCAAGATTGTCTTTCAATATAAGTTATTTTCTGTGAATACGGTGTGAAGTTGGCAGAACACACAAGCACATTCCTAATTTATAACAGCTTTAATGGAGCACTGAAAAGCAGCTGCTTAACTATTTATTTGTTTATGATGCTTTTTAATACTTTTTGTTTATTATCATCCTGGATATCCTTTTACAACCTGCTCGTCTTTGCCACGAATCAACAATGATTAGGATTAAAAGCCATACAATATTTATCACAGCAATGTGTTTCCTGCCTAAGGGGAGAAGCTAAAGAAAATAAGGATTTCAATTTTAAGAACAGACAGCGCGACGTTTAAAGATACTTGGGCAAATATTTTTTCTCCATAAAGGTGCAATCCTGTAAAGTTCTCTTCATAGTGAGCATGATCAGAGCAGCTCTTATCTGAAAAATGAAGACAGAACAGAAGCAAAAAGGACAGTTTTGAACTAAATATAGCTTTGAAATGGGAACCCAGGAATCTTTATAACTCTGCTAAACATCCATTGTGACCTAAAAAAAACCCTAAACCACTTTATAATATTTTTCCTTTTTTTTATGGTCCCCCATTTATAAAATACGTTCAACCCACAGGGAGACGATAGAGGTGGTGGGTTTTAAATCAGCATAAAGACACAATAAAGTTATTTATTTAAAATACTTTAAATAGTCAATTCAAAAGGTAAATAAACACACTGAAAACATAAATAAATAATATATGAGAAAACTCTAACATTTACTTTACCAAAAGAACCCAAGACCAAAGTAAAATAAATGTACACTCCTTTTAAGGATCACAGAGTATTTCTTATCTCCACTTCTTCAGCTAAAGCTGAAGAAATACCATCTCTGAACGAGAAGACATTAAGGATATCATAACTTATCATTCAGCTGAAAGGAACCATGAAGGTTTCAAAAAGATTTGCTGATCAGCTGGAGATTTGAGAGATCAAGGTAATGATGAATTTTAAGTGAAAACAACATAGTTGGATTTGAACTTCATCTTCTCATTTGCACTTCAATAAAAATACATTTTTCTTAAGAATACTTTTTTAACAACAACAAAAAAAAAAATCAAAAAAATCCAAAATTGCTAGACACTTTGTTATTAATAAAATATTGAGATGTTCACGACAACACCTTAGACATCCCTAACTACTATTTTGAAATAGCACTAAAAACTAGTGCATAAAAATCATAGAATCAGAGAATGGCTTGTGTTGGAAAAGACCTTAAAAATCACCCTGTTCCACTCCCTGCCACAGGCAGGGAGAGGAGAAAAGAGCATTCAACATGCAATCACTATTATGCTGCTCATGGTACATTATGTTTTTTAAATTAGAAGCCCCCAAATGTGAGAAACCCCCTCTTTTGGCAGGTTTAGTTTGACTGAAAGAGCAGTCAGGTAACGTGGTGGAAGATGAGGGTCGTGATCTCCAAAGCTTCCAACATCAAAGCTAAAATTCAGGTGTTTCAGGGATTCCAGCCACTCTTTCCCAAGTGGTTCTGGCGAGTTTCCTCTAGAACACGTGTCTCTGATCAGCAAAGCCGTGAACAATTACCGTATCAATCCCGGGCAGTACGACACAGAATGAAAGTTCCAGGATCTCTCCTCAAAACGGTTTGTGCCTGTTCACCTCTCCTGCCCCTGTCTCTCACCTGACCAGAGAACGGCCAAGTGAACCCAACACCGATGGAAAGTCCATATTTTTCTCAGCTTTAGTTAGACACAACTACTGCAGAACTGTCACTCAGGGTGATCTGTTACCTTTAAACCTCATGTGAGTGCTTGGCTTCTGGTGTTCTCCTCCCAGGCACAAATCCCTCAAGATTATCCCCCCAAAAAAAGAACTCACAGGAAAGAAAACCATTTTGCATTATAGCAGCTTGAGAAATCAATGGGGAAAAATGAGAAAGACTTATTGAAATGACTAATAACACATTAAAAATATATTAAAAAGGTGTAGTGTAAAATGAGATAATAAAAAACAGGTTAGTAGAAATTCATCCCCAGTGAATCGTAATTTTAAAATATTTGCAGAAACAAATGGAATTGCAATACAAAATCCCAATTATTTAGAATTGACTCGAGTATCTTCCTGCCTTACATATTTACCAAAAAACTATAGAGATGCTGAAAAAGCTTTTTAAAATATAAAGTAATGAGAAAAATAATTTTCTCATAATAAAATCTTTGGCAAACAAGTTATAACTGTGTAACAAAAAATTCACCTATTATAACTTCCTAACTGCTCAAACTTCCTGCAAATGCACTGAAAGCTAATCCTGTGAGAGGTGTAGAAAATCTCCTCCCTACTAGGGGATTCCAGATGGAAATTTGTACGGCAAGGTTCGTAATGGGAACGTGTTAACTTCATGCTTTGCCCTCAGCAGTTCACACACTGTCACACACTGACTGACACTTAAACACAGAGCTTCAGGTTTCTTTCATTTCCAGAGAAGCAAACATTTGGTGGCAGAATTTTCAGTATTTCGTACAACTGCAAATTTATTTGGGGTGCTGCTGAATTTGGAATTGACTGCAGATCTTACACTGCTAGACACAACCTACAACCTGGGAATGAAACTTGCTTGGTTCTTTTGTTCTACTGGTTGTTGCAGAAGGTCACAACGTGAGGAAGTGCTGCTTCATTTGTCCTAGAAATGGGAAAAAGCCTTTTTTCTTCCCAGTGTGTTTCCATCTCAAAAGCTGCAAGTGTTTGCTGTGAAACCTATCCCAGAGTTCAAGGCTGCTGGTTAAGGAGTGCCTGGTTGAGCAGCTCAAATCATAGAATCAATACTCAGAAAAGCCTTTTAAGATCATCGATTCCTAACATCAGCCAGCACCAGCACCATGTTCACCCCTAAACCCCATCCTCAGGTGCCACCTCCACGCGTGTTTTGAGCACTTCCAGGGATGGTGACTCCACCACCGCCCTGGGCAGCTGTGCCAGCTGTTCAAATCCGTAGCAATCCTCATTGCCTCCTTGCAGCCTTTCACTCTGTTGTAACAGGCCCTCCTGTGTCCTCTTTAAAACACTCATCAATTGGTCAGCACAGCCAAAATTCCCCCTCTGCCATCATCATCATCATCCATGGCCTCCTGCCACCAGCAATTAGCACGCCAGTGTCAAAATGACACTTCCCCATCACTCTTTATATACCCCATGTGATTGTCAGCTGGCTAAATGCGAGGAAGAATTTGTTCTTGAATGCTTTGCATGCGTGTAATCATTTATGATCTTGGCATATCAACTGGGTATATGTTGTTAAAAAAGAAATTTACTAAATGGCAGGTGTGAATGGCTGTAATTTATTCATTCTTTCTGCAATTCAGTTGACAAAATTTCCACCTAAAATTATATTGTTAAAAATAATAATAAAAAATAGATCCAATAACAGAGAATTACTTATTTTTTTTCCACTTAAGGGCTAGAGGCGGCAATCACATTCAGCCCTAAATCATTTATCCAACCTTAAAATTGTTGTCGAAGTGACACTAAGAACAGGAAGGGAAACATCAGTGTCAAGACAATGACTCTTTTCCAGTGAACTCAGTATATCAGTGCTGATTCTGTGCTGCACTGTGAAGAGGTGCCCCCCATGGGGGGGATGGGCATGAGTGGATGCGTGAGGCACGAGGTTTCTCACTCTCTGTCCCCTTGGTCATGTGTACCCCAAATCCTGTCCCCTATTGGTCAGTTTGAATGTAGCCCGCGGGAATCCTGTACTTAAGGGGGTGTCCAGGGCACTCCGGGGGGGTTGTTCCAGACCTGTTCTGGGGGCAGTCGCTGTCGGAGTCCCTGCCGGGCTCCGGCCATGTGCGGCCAGGGGGAATAAAATCTGAAAACATCTATCAAATATCGTCTCCTTGATTCTTCCACGGGCCAAGGCTGTCTCCCAGGGAAGGTTGCAGCCACCCCACTGCAACAGCACTGGATAACAGCTGCTGAGTCAGACAGGGACCTAAAGAACAAGGTATCAGCTCCCGAATGCACAACCACAGAGTCCTGCTGTGGCAGTGCTAGAGAAGCAGAATTCTCAACATATTTGACTCTTTTTTTGTGAGACAAGTCTCTAGTTTTCCCCCAGAGGGTGGCTGGGTGCTGAACAGGCTCTCCAAGGGATGGTCATGGTTCCAAGCCCTCCTGAGCTCAAGAAAGCTCTGGACAACACCCTCAGGTACATGGTGGGATGGTTGGGCTGTCCTGTGCAGGGCCAGGAGTTGGACTGGATGATCCTGATGGGTCCCTCCCAACTCTGGATATTCTGTGATTCTGTGATAGTTTTGCACAGTGACTACATCCCAGTTTAGTAAGGACTGAATTAATCCAATCAAATTATAGCCACGGGAAAGTTAAACAATCTGATAACACATCCCCCACTGCTGTCAGAGGAGAACCAGAGTCCATTTGATAGTGTGGTTCACCCACTGCCCTGAAAACCTTGAGGATGAGATGAATGATCCTCAAGAGTAGATAACAACTAGTTTTTAATTTGGCTGGAATTCAGGGACATTACTGTTGTCATAATTCTGACCTGAGTCACCACCCAAATGCCAGGCAAGCCCAACCTTCCCACCACACACCCTCACTTAATTAGATTCCCATGTCTGGACCAACCACCCTGATTCCCTCTAATCACCTGCTGGATCACCTCAACAATGAAGTCAATCTTGTGAGGCACAAGGCAACCTCAGCAAAAAGCTGAGCTCTTTTCCTACCACAGAATGAAATGGAGGCACTTCAGCACCCTGAAGGATCTGAGCCTTCTGGGGAAAATGAGAAAATTGCAGGAAAGTAAATTGTTGGGATTTGAGGTTATAAAGCCTCCTTTCAAAAGCAATGAAAAGATGTCACTCAACGGCAGGACAAGGCTTTGGACTTGGCTGATAATTTAGATATAGGTGAACTTTGTCTGTTTACAAATCCCGAGAGAAACAGACACTAAATTCCATTAACAATCCAGCAGCTGGGGATTTCATTTTGAGGAAAAAAACAACCAAACGCACACAAAAAAAGGGATGTGCTCCCCAAACTTAAGGTCAAAAGCACTACAATCATGAACAAAATTTAAACCAAAGAAATCAGACTGCTCACAGAGCGCCACAGGAGTAATTGTTAATGAAACCACATCTTAATGAAGGTGTGGTACATAGATAGATCTACTAAATAGAATAAAAACTCTCTTTCTGCCCCTGAAGTATCCCTCAGGTCTGTATTACTTTTTTGATCTTTCACAACTAGAAAGGCAGCAGAGGCTGTGCCAAAACCAGAAAAACATCTGTACAGTCAGTCATGAAGTGATGTGCCAACAGCCGCACAAAGCCCCAGTACATGGAAAGAAGCACACCATGAGAGAGATTGCCAAACCTTTACAAAAACCAGCCAGCTCTGGGTTCTGCAGGAATACTGAGGTAAAAAAAAAATGAAACTAGACTTGGTCTCTATTCAAATAATGGAAGTGAGATTCAGTGTTTGGCTTATGTTAGTCTGAGTGAAAAAAAAAAATGCCAGAAGCAAAGATTAATACAAGGGAGACAAAAAAATTATTCTTTTATATCTAAACAGTCACTCTGCACCAAAATTTTATCTTTATATATTCGATAAAGTTATATATGCATTGTCAACTCCAAAAAATCCTTGATATTTTCACAATTATTCGCTGTGATTGCTGACAGTTTTTAACTGCCACTCTCAGAAACTGGAAGTGCACTGTCCCTAAATGTTGTCTGCTACTACTTCCTGTAACTTGACTTACATATGGAAGTCAAGTTACATTTTGTTCTCCAGAGTTCTGCTTCAGTAGGGGAGTGTAGCCCTGCTGGAAGGACACTGCATGAAGGGTTTGCACTAATCGCAGAGTAAAATAACTCGTGTTGTACATTAGGGGTTCAAATCCACCCAATTCCCCAAAGAACACAAAGGTCATTTAGAGAAGGTGTCTGCTTCAGTTCATTAATGTTGTCCAAAAATTGACTGAGTTACAGATATCTGCTGATGACACCTGGACAAAACATGGCTTAGACCACACAAAAAGCCACTGAAATCCACAGGGAGAGGATTTAATCAGACTTTAAATGATGACTGAAACATCAGTGTTGTAGGAGATGCATTTTTTCTCTTGCTAAACCAACACAAAAAAGATCCATTAATTTTTTTTTATTATTTGTCCTCACTAATTTAAGGTATGTTAAATGCATGACTTGGATAGAACGCTGTTACAGTAAAACTGAAATAATTTATCAGTAATTTCAGCATCTCAAATCACGCATCCCAAGCAGACCATGGAAAATGATCATTGTCGTATTAAAAATAAAACATGCTCCAAAATGGTTTGAGCATTACGGATGAAATACAGCTTTCAAAATAAACATACATCCAGAAGGAATACCCTTAAATCTTAAAAGCTGTTAAAAGCTCTGACATTACTTGTTATTTTATTACTTTAAAGGTTTGTCCTGTGAGTCTAGATGATTTTGTGATTTATCTTTATTTTCCTACTGTAGTTCCAAGTTCAACCTACAATTTCATGCCAAAATGCTAAGCAATTAAGAAATTATTACACCCTACTGCTTCTGAATTTCTCCGTCCTTCAGATAACTGCTAATTTAGCACCAAAATGGCACATTAGAGCACTGGGCCCAGTGGCTGTGGTTGTATCTTGATTTACAGAGTCCTGGAAGGGAAGTGCAATGTGATACTGTGACAGAGCTGCACAAATGATTCACCGTTTTCACTCGCTGCTACCACTGAACAAAGAACATTTCTCCAGGACCATGAGGACAAAATATTTGAGGAGTTATTTTGCCTTTCAGACAACACCTGTGCGCTGTCCCTGTTATAAATCAGAGCTCCCACTGCACCTTGGCACTGAGGTACCACAGCTGTGCTTTGCAGAACAAACGCCCAGTGCAGGAGGAAGAGCTCTGTGGTTGGGCTGCTGATGGCATGTGGGGAAGGAGGGCTGGACTGGGAGAGCATTCCAGACAGGGAATGGGCCGTTCTCCTGTCTCTTGTCTACCAAAAATGGAAAAGCAGTGGATCTGGTCTGATTTTGGAGACCACGTGGAAAAGTGATGGACCTGGCCACTGATTTTGGAGACCACGTGGCCTCAAAGCACGGCCTTGGAGCACTCTGCTGGCCCTGCTGGAGGCAATGTGATCCTGTGCTCTCCAGGCCCCTGGGGCACTGCAGCTGCAGAGCCAATATTGCTTTCGGAAGAAAGCCCAACTTGCTGTGATCATAATTTTTTCTGTACATTCTCCACTGTAGCTTTTGGCATTTGCCTACTTGTTTGAATTACTTCCCAATTAATGAGTTTGCAGGGAACTGCCAGCCAATATTTCATTTAATAGCTTCTCCTCTTAGTCCTTTTCCATTTTTTTCCCCTACTCTCCAACAATGCGCTGTCTTTGTTATATGTTCAACCTGGTATGTGTCGTTTTCGCTTTTATTTAATTGCTTTTGACTTTCAGTTGCCACAGTGCCCTTTTTCATGTAATAACAGACAGCAAGGACTGCCAGCAAAGCTGTGAATTTTCAAGGGTTACTGCAGTTTTTTTCTCCTGTAAATCTATTCCTTATGATAAAAGGAGCAGTATACATCTGTTCTGCAATAGAGAACTCATTATCTTTTGGGGCTTCTATTAGCTACAAGCTGTGCAACATATTTTTTTTACAAAGGATGGTCATTTGCAAGTGAAGTAGGGGATCTGTTGGATACATTTAGCAAGAGATTTCCTTTGTCATTTCTATGGTTGGAGCGCAATACTAAAAAGTTAAGAAATTAATGGNGGTCCTCTTATTTACATTAAACAGCCAAAATCAGTCCCTGCTGCTATTTAATAGCATCAGCTTTGAATTCAGTCTTAAAGAAGAGCTTTGTCCACACCACAGTGAAAGAACCTCGACACCTGATACCTTGCTTTTAAAAATAATTCCTGGATGGATTAACATATTAAAACTAAGAAAATAGCATTCAGTTATTATCAATCATTTGATAATTCCACTCCATAAAAGGCAGGTCCCAGTAATTCCTGTTCTCCAATGCCATAGCTAAAACTCTTGTTAACAGGGGTCTCAAGGGAAAGGAGTTCCAGATCATTGGGCATTTTATGTCACTTTAATGTTTAGGGAGGCAGCTGAGGAAATATATTGGCTTATACTCCTGTTCCAGCATTCATAATAGACAGAATTTATAGGCCAAATGAAGGACCAGGTTTCCTTTTCTAATAGATGCCTGCAATGTTATTTCCACGGTATAAAGTATAATTAGCTCAAATATTCATCCTATTAAACATTTCAACTTTAGTTTGAGTCAAGTACAGAGATACATTTGCTGGCCTGCTCTGCCAAGCTGCCTGTCTGCAGAGAAGACGAACAAGGGAGATAGGCTGGGAAGCAGATTTATTCCAGCACTTGTGGATTTTAAAATTAGATTGGCCATTTCTTTTTATGCAAAATGTAAACATATCTGTTTACAGATCACAAATCACAAAAATTACCTCTAAGAGAGCACGAAGTCCCTGTAAGTTATGACTGATATGGCAGCTAATGTATAGAGACACACAACAGTGCTTCTCCTTTTCCTCGATATTCAAATTAGTCCATGGTAACTTTGTCACAAATCAGATTTGCCAGCAGGGCTGGCAAACGACTGCTTCCTCACTTACACTCTCTTGAAACAAACCCACAATCAATGAACCCTGTTTAATAGGATGNATTACTTCCCAATTAATGAGTTTGCAGGGAACTGCCAGCCAATATTTCATTTAATAGCTTCTCCTCTTAGTCCTTTTCCATTTTTTTCCCCTACTCTCCAACAATGCGCTGTCTTTGTTATATGTTCAACCTGGTATGTGTCGTTTTCGCTTTTATTTAATTGCTTTTGACTTTCAGTTGCCACAGTGCCCTTTTTCATGTAATAACAGACAGCAAGGACTGCCAGCAAAGCTGTGAATTTTCAAGGGTTACTGCAGTTTTTTTCTCCTGTAAATCTATTCCTTATGATAAAAGGAGCAGTATACATCTGTTCTGCAATAGAGAACTCATTATCTTTTGGGGCTTCTATTAGCTACAAGCTGTGCAACATATTTTTTTTACAAAGGATGGTCATTTGCAAGTGAAGTAGGGGATCTGTTGGATACATTTAGCAAGAGATTTCCTTTGTCATTTCTATGGTTGGAGCGCAATACTAAAAAGTTAAGAAATTAATGGAAAAAAAAACCAAAAAAAAATCACAGCTAAAAAACTTATAGAAGGTCCAAGTTTTCTGCAGTTACCAGCTTCCATGAAGAAAAAAGCTTAAATTAGGCAGAAATAAAGAAAATACTACACTGGTATAGGGCAACCCCATAGCCATAGGTTTGTAAATGTATCTCTTTTTTCTTACTCGTTTCATTTCTGACTTAGAGCTTAAGTGAGGCATTAAGAAATGTATAAAGTTTTAACACTATGGTTTTCCAGTGAATTTAATACAGTGGAATGATGTCACCTTCAGTAGTTCTTGAATATCATTAGTAGGTGTCTCCCAGCCTCTCGAGAGGTCTATTTCAGAGATGCTTTAATTATTCCTAAACTATTCTTAACAGAAATTAGCACATCAAAGTAATGAGAAACCAATGAGAAAAAATTCCCTTTGTAGAAGTCCTCAAGTTCATGTATTGAGCCTGTGTGATTATAAAAGGTACCAATTGTGGAAAAGTGTAAAAGGAGAACGTAGAGTGATAAAGTACTTTTTTTTTCACTCCTGAAAATTCAGTTAAGTGAAATATTCCTTCAAAACTCTCAATGTTTTACAGACAGGCTGCTGCAATGTACATTTTCAGAATATATACATATATACATATATGTGTATATATATATATATTNTTAAAATTAGATTGGCCATTTCTTTTTATGCAAAATGTAAACATATCTGTTTACAGATCACAAATCACAAAAATTACCTCTAAGAGAGCACGAAGTCCCTGTAAGTTATGACTGATATGGCAGCTAATGTATAGAGACACACAACAGTGCTTCTCCTTTTCCTCGATATTCAAATTAGTCCATGGTAACTTTGTCACAAATCAGATTTGCCAGCAGGGCTGGCAAACGACTGCTTCCTCACTTACACTCTCTTGAAACAAACCCACAATCAATGAACCCTGTTTTGCTCCTCTCCTGAGAAGGAACACGAGTTGATGGCCGGTGGCATCAAAGCACTGCTGGTAAAGCTGGTGTGCACGGTAATGGCAGAGGGGGGTGTTTAGATGTGCCTTTACTCTTTGGCTCTTCACTGGGACTGATGGATGAAAAATTACAGCAGTATCGACAAAAAAGTAATATCATCGTGCAATGGACGTGCAGGAAGATTTGTTATTGTCTGCTGTTAAATTCACTAACTCAAAGTTGAGGAGTTTCATCAAAGAGAGCTCAAAAAAAATCCACATTTTAAATTGCACCATCAAAGCTCAGTGTAACCAGGCTGGGGAGGTGACCAAGCTGATTCGTGGTAGGAGAGAACAGAAGTCATGACAGAACCTGTGACAACACAAAACACAACAAGGACAATTCCTACACTCTCGAGTAGTGAAGGACAGAAAGATAAAATAAAATCTGTGCTACTCAGACTATGCAGTTTTCACCTACAAACTTCTGCTGGCACAGTAATAAATGCTCTGAGAATAACAATCAGAATTAGAGCCTCCAATCCTACAAGCATTGAAGAAACAATGGTTAAAATTGCATTTTGGGACTGAAATTGTAACCTCATGCAGCAAAACTCATAGTGAGAGCTCATAGGAACGAATGTTCCTTGAGTTTCCTTCCAGTCCTTTTCCAGATGTTTTTCCAGTGATAAAGTCCAGTTCAAGGCTGGAGCAGCATTAAAGACCATCAAGGCTTTCTCCAAAACTAGTAGATATGGAAACTTTTACTAAAGAAAATCTGTATCTTGGACCTGACAGTCCTTCTGTCTGGAGAATCCTTCTGTCTCCTGCCTGGAGAATCCAGATGAAACATCCTTCTGGGGAGAACACTTTCATCTTACCCTCCTGGAAAAGGAAATTCCCTGGCCCAGTGTCACCAGAGGACTCTGCTGTAGCTGTGCTGCAGAGAGACAGAACAAGGCTTTGCCAGGGCAATCTCATGTCTCCCATCCACAAGATCAGGTATTTTTTCCATCCTCTATGACTACTCAGGGGATTTTGGTTTTCTTTTATCATTTTTGAAAATTTAATATCTTATCCAACCACAGCTACCCCTCCTCTATTCCAGACCTAGACTTTGCAGAATCTGAAGAAGAGCAGCCTTTGGAAAGCAGATTTAAGAGGACATGCAGAGCTGATTAAGTGACAGCCGTTAACTTAGAGAACTTTAAGAATCTTAGCTTGAATTTCATGTGAATGTAAAGGACAGCATTAGCAACACAATTTTTTAAGAAGAAAATATCCAGAAGTAGTGCCAGTCTGCCTGCAGATTATCAATTAAAATTTTTTCACTCTGGCAATGATAGTGCAAAGTTATCAAAGAACTTCTGAATTGAAGCTAAATAACCACCAACCCTAAACAAAATGATCTTTATTCTAAGACAGTACAGCAGCATGCAGCACATGCAAATCCATGCCACTTTATATCTGTCTGTTTTCCAATTCCTACTGAACCATCCCCAACCATCCAGTATCCAACAAATCCATAGTCTGGCTCCTTCTTCAGCCCTCTCCCAGCTTTAGATATTTGCTTATCTCTGTAGAATTATACAATACACTTATCTTTTTAGATCTTTGCTTATCTCTTTGGTATAGAGAAAATGGAAATTGTTTGGGGAATCATGGACCTACAAACGACACTGGGAGTTCAGAAGCTGTTTTACTGCACTGCTTTCAGTACTCTACTGGGTTACAGTTCTGGGTGAAAAAGAACTATTTAAAAGGTATCACATTAAAGGTTGTCCAGGCTTTCTTGTTGGAAGAAATGGGGCCAGCTGATTTTATAGAATTTAAATTTAGAATTACAGTTATTTTTATAGAATAGTTTGCCTTGTTGTCCACAGAGCTCCCAAACAACCAAGTTTACAAGGAGAAGCCTGCTACTCAATATAGATTAATTGTACCATCAACTTGGTTCTTATCGAAGGTTTTTATTGGGAGACCACTAAAGGATGGGTTTTATATAAAGACATTGTAGATAGAGAAAACAGCTTCAGTGCCTGCTGCATTTCCAGTCTGCCATTAACTCATCTGTGGTAAACAACACAGGAAAAGATGTATAAAAAGCAAAACCATGAGCTGAACCAAAAACAAATAAATAACTTTTACCACCGGTGTTACTGGGCAAGAGCTGTTAATGGTAAGCAGTAAACTTAATTAAGGTGTGGCAGTAAAAAAAAAAACGAGTTTGTTGGCTTTTTGTTTTTAATTCTACTCTCGGTCCCTGGTTTATTCACTACACCCTTTTTCCCTCCCCTGCCCCTTCCTTCTGCAATAAATGAGCTGCTTTCTACAGGACACAGAACAGCACCTGAACAGCAAAGAAATGAAGCCACACACACGGAATGGACACAGCCAGCACTGACCAATGAACCCTCACTGTTGCATTTTCTGGCTTTTCTTTCGAGCTGTGATAATAAAACCCTTTCAGGAAGGCTTTGTGAGATTAATTAACAGAAGCCAAAAAACCTGAACAGGCTCTAAACTTTCTAATTTCATGGTGTATAAAACAGAAGCAACACAGACGATTACCTCATAGGGAGAAACTCAAGACCTACAAAAGGTTTAGTAATTCTGAAATATTTATAGAGACAGACACATTGAGTGTTACGTCACCGGGATCAGGAAAAGAGCAGCTTTTTGTGCTCATATGGAAACGGAATCTCTGCACTGAATTATATATTCTGCTTTTCTTCCTGTTTACCATTTCTCTTAATTTTATTTCACCTCTCTTTACCCTACATAACAGGTGGGTATAATGTCAAAAACTGTATAAAAAATAGGTGGAGTAAACTCGGCAATTTGTACAGCATTTGACATGTTGGGATATTATATAAAGATATTTTTATAGAAAGAAAAACTTCATCTGGACTTTTATCTTTCACTGTCAAACTGGGTGATCTTTACAGTATAAACATTCATGCTTTCTACCTAGTTTTGTATTTAAAGTAAAAGCATATTTGCTAAAAACAAGCAAACTAAAAGTAAACACAAGCGAAGTGAAAAGAAGATCAAGTCAAAACTAAATCTAATATTCTTAAAGTAAGATCTAGCCTGTACTGTGGATACAGCTACAGAATATTTTTTTACTGGTGAGACTAAAAAGGAGTATTCAAACCCATAAGATCAATTATCTTAAAGAAATGTAAGAATTAAAAGAAATATATAGGTGCAAAGAAATTTTCTCTTTTAAATTTAAAAAATATTTTATAACTTCAAAAACCTGTCATTCAAAACAGACTGGAAGATATTTGGTTCCCTTTTTGCCCTGTTTTAAGATAAAAATACTCCTCAAATTTGATAAATACTCTCCAAAGTTTCAGGGTGCCACAACTGCAGCTTTGAGATCCTGGCTGTTGTGCACACAGGTCACGACTGAGCAGAGCTTCCAGTACAGTGAAATAAGTAAATAAATGAGCAAACCAAACATGAATCAAGAGCACATAGAGAGAATTTGAACTTTTACTTCCCATTTCCTCATTTCACTTCTCTGTAACACAACATGATCATTACAAGGATTGAGCACCCATGAATCAGTAGGACCTGATTTAAGTCTGAGTAACCAACCAGATGTTTACCCTTCCTAAACAAGTATATGACAGACATCCAACCCAGTTTCATGCCAAACGTTGATTTGGCTTTGGAAGTTGCCTTTATGCTGATGACATCCAGCTGAAGGACACTCAGCTATCCTGGGTGACGTTCAGTTTAGCGGTGAGTGAGCGTTTCACAGCTCCCACGGCTCACACTGGTTCCCTGGAGGATTCGTCACCCTCTGGAGCCACCGATTTCTTCCCACTGACTCTAGAGGGAAGTAGAGGACTGAGCTAGGATCCACATCTCGTGCATCACATAAATCCTCCCACTCCACAGCTCTGTCTGTTTTACTGCCTCGGTGGGAAGGCGGTTGCAGAGGTTTGTTGATGCACAACCCAACACCTACCACATTTTAAATTCTTTTTTTCTTTTTTTTTTTTTTTGGTGGATATTGGCTATACTTAGAAATTGGACACTGTTCTTTAAACATTTTTAAGGCTGAACTTTGGAGTCTTGAGTTTGATGGCAAAGCTCCCAATGTATTCCCCACAAGCTGTATTTCACCTTGGAGCGAACAACATTTTTAAAGAATAAAATCACCCCCAAACTTCCCTAAGCAGCCTTTATATCTCAGTATTGCCTCTATTACAACAATAGTGTGTGCCAACATGACCATTTGGGTTTTAAAAACCATTTTAAAGAAACATCAGTAACTAATAAAATATCACATTATAAGTAGTACGTCTTCCTCCAGTAATTAGAGGGAATTATTAATTCCCTGTATCTTTGTGCGAAGTTCCACATGCTCTATTATAATAAATGTTATAAAGATAACACTGAGCTCAACATTATTCAGCATTTAACAATTAATTTACATAATGTAAATATTAATGTAGCCTTGAGTACTGTGGGACTAAGGAATTCTAAACACTGTGCATTTCATTACCTCTAATATTGCAGCAAGTTACTTCCTGCAGGACACTTGGGAGATCCTTGGAGGGGTTCATATTATGTATTATCATACTAAAATATAGCATGAACATTTTAAAACTCAAAGCCTTCTTTTAAAACTACCTAAGAACCTCTTAGTGATCCCTCTTCTATAGATTTTTATTTTCATTGTTAAAAGATTCGGGACCACTCTTCATTGGAGCTCTCCCAGATGTGTTTTCGTTTATAAATCCCAGAGGTTTATGATTCTTTTCACAGGGTAACATGACTGACAGCAAGAAACATTGATTTTATTTTTCTGTTCACCTCTCTGCTGAGCATTGCTTTTTCAGACACAAATAGGAAAGGTAATAATATATAATCTACATACAAAAGAGTCGATATTTTGTCATTTACAAATATACTCCAACCTTTAGTGTGGCCAGATTTCCCTCTTTACTTTCTATCATACCTACACCTGACGCAGTTTTTGTCAACCATCTCTGTTAACATCCCAAATAATAAATGAATTTTCTTGATGTAAAAGAGGTAATTTTGATGTTTTGTAATAATTTTAAAACTTGAAACAGATAATGCAGAGTTATTTGTCTAACTCTGAAAGGAAGCTTCAGAATTTGAAATACAAGCCATTTTACTTAACTATAATAAACATTAAATCTCAACCACACGGTGGAAATTTATGAATTAAGATGTGAATATATATGCACACTCCAGGTATGTGATGAGAACATCTAAACATCATCATTCACTTTTTCAAGCGACAGAAAATATCTCCATAGCAACTTGTAGGTGTCAACTGTGGCAGCCATTCCCAACCACACAAAAAAAAAATTAATTGACAAGCAAGGATTTATGTTCTTGAAAATTAACTCGAAAAGCCAAAAGTAGGAGTAACAACTGCTGTATCCTGTGTCAGTGTTCTCCCAGGCCGGTCTGAAAAATTCAAGTGATTTGCTTAAAATTAAACATATAAAACTATAAGTGCTCAGAAAATTTCAGGAAAAATTAGGAATCAGTACCTCAGAGCAGCTTTCACGGGACGCATTCCCGACAGTGATTTGCAACAAAAGACACTGAATATGTATTTACATGAGCAAGAACCTATTTCAAAAAGTGGCATCTACCAACACAGAAATATACATTTCTTGGCAGCTTACGGGCAATAAAGTTCTTACTGTGCCACGGATCACAAGGTCACAACTCACATCA
>VYZQ01009573.1:4306-25786 GCA_013400655.1 Mystacornis crossleyi
CATGTGTGGTCATGATATATTTGCAGAAGGGATTCTTTGGTTGAAATGTCTGCTGGCTTAAGTCAGCTGGGGCTGACTTGAATCCAGCACAAGAATCTCGGTTTGGGGACCCAAATAATGGGGTCCTGTGGACAGCTTAACCAGACAGCGGAAGCAGGTTCTTTGAATAGCCTTCCTTTGTCCACCATCATGAAATCAAAAAGCAAATCTTTTGAAAAACATTAGGCGGTAATTCCCCTGGGGCTTTCCTAAACTCATTCATCATGGAGAAAATCTAATTTTCCTTCTTTCTCTATTGTACTCCAAGAAGCCTTGTGACCAGTTAGGTCATTTTAGCTTTAAACATTAACTTCGATAAGACATTTTAAATTAGTAGAGTCTTTTCAAAAATTAGACCATAACCTTACACGCATGCACTAGGAATAATGATGCATTCTTTTTGTTAAATGTTAATGATTTTTGAGTGGAAAGTATTTCTTTTTTGATGCTACTGTTGAATAATAATAATAACTAGTAGTGACATTGTAACAGATTTTTTTTTAATGGTCTAGGAGGCTTCCCACCAGAGAGTTGATTTGAAACTGTTTTACTCTGGTAAAGTTCACTTCTACCTGTATTTATATGTTAATGAAATGTCAGGCCTAGTGTTTTGGTTAGGCTATATCCCAGTTACACCAAACTATTAAAATGTCCATTTTTAAATTAATTAATTTCATGACTCCTTCCAAAATGTTCTACAAAGATATTTTGCCAACCCTTTTTACATAAATTCCCCATTGTACTTCCCATTTTTATTAAATAGACTTGGTATTTGAAATACCTTGTAAATTGACAGGATACAAATTAGTGGAAAAGCAGACATTAAAGAGTCAGTGATGTCTCTGGGTGAGCTTTGAAAAACATTCTGTTTAGAACCAATTGTAAGGATGTATCATTTATTTCTCTGCTTTCCCCTTCCTACATTTGTTATAACTAGGGAAATTTGCATGAGAATTGATTGTGGGTTTATTTCAATGTTTATCTGTTTTGTTTATTTTATATGTATCTGCTGTTGTAATGCTTGTCTTATGACATCACTGTTCATTGCCAGGGGAATGATGGTGATGTCACAGAAGTGATGGTTTATAGGACGGAATGCCTCTTGAGACTGTGAGTGACTATAAAACCCTTTTTTCCCTTGGGCCACCAGTTGTTGCTAGTTGATGGCTGTCATTCTCCTCTGGAGTCAAAAGCCATCATGTCATGGTCAATGCTTTGGCATACAGAGTGTCACAAAATGGCCACTCTCCTGACAACTTCACTGCAGAAAACCAAGTGTTCCTGATCACAGAAGACCATGTTTTCTTATTATTCTTACTCAGGACACAGATTTATTTGGGGATGAGGACTCCACTGATGTTTGTCTTGTGTTTTACATATCATATTTGTTCTTTGTCTAAATAGTCACCTCTGCCTCTGTCAAATCAAATCCAAAACCTTTCAGGAAAATGAAACTTCTCTAGTCCAGTTTGGAGAGGGTGGGAAACTACAGCTCCATGTCAAGGAATAAACAGTAGTGAGATTAACCATAAACGTCTTTATTGTGTTTATAGGTTTATATGAATGAGAAGTGACAGAAACAGGATAGTATAAGAAGAAAAGATTTATCTAAATACAGCATCTTTTCCAACATGTTCCTGGAGTTATTGGAAGCTCGTTGAAAACACCCCATGTCTTTTCCAGTAGTAGATGGACCACAAGAGAGGCAGCCCTTGTAAAACCCTCTTCCTCTAATAAATTCAGACAGTGGATCTGTTGTATTGCTGGGCAGAAAACGGAAAGACAGTTGCGCACTCCTTTCACTTTTTTTCCCTTTCATGCTCAAAATCGTCTCCCATACCTCGAATCTCCTACTGAGCATGACCTACTGGTCAAGTTGCAATCCCTCACCTCCAGCAAGCAGGAGGTGGCTGGGTTGCTCCTTTAGCAGCCCATGCTGGTCGACACCACTGCTCGCCCCGCAGGCTTCTTACAGAGCGACTCCAGCAGCTCTGGCCTCTCTCTGACGACTTGGTTTGTCATTTCTGTCAGTCTGTGGCACATACACACACATGCACAGCAGCTGCCAGTGGCCTCGGGGGCCTGGGATCCTCTTTTTCTCGAGCTCAGTTCTCCTGCACACGGGCTGGCTACATTGCAGTCTATTACCTGCAATAGGCTCTGACCTCTTTCTGAGCATCTTAAAACACCCTGCTGTGGAGCTCCAATGGCACGCAGATATTTGCGCTGTTTGCTGGTGTCTCTCCCCCTGCTTTCAAATTACCTCTTCAAAGTCCATTTGGTATCAGTGGCTTGGGTTTTTGGTCTTTTCTGATTGGTGGTGGTTGTCTTTGATGTCAGGATTTTAAAATTTTTTTTTTTTTTACTCTGAAGGAAATAAAGAGGCACTTGTCCATTTTAGGTACATTTGAATAATCGCTAAAAATAAAATGAAAAAATCAGGGCTCTACTCTGCAAAGTAGTTTTCAATCCCCTGAAGAGTAACATGGCTCTTTCTGACTCCACACAGGCAGACAGGCCTAATTCAGCTGTCTGTTGCATGGTATGTTTAAGTGGTTTTGTAAAACAGTGTTCCCTAAATGTTGACAGTTTAATGGATTTCATTAGTGGCTGCCTACCGGCTGAGGGCTCAAACCTGCCCCCACCAGGGTTAGCTCAGATGAGTTCAGATGTGGCTGTGTGGGGGACTACCCTCATCCTGTCAGAGCTTTTCCAAGAGCTGCATCTGGAGCTCCAAAACAAGAGCAAGGCATCTTCTGTGCCTCCATATCCACAGCACAGTGTGGGCCATGGCTGGTGGGTGCGTGTGTCCTTCTCACTAGGCAGAAATGTCTCTAAGGCTCCATCGCACACCCAAGGACATGTGGGTCTTCTCAGGGTCACCTTCCAGATTGCCATGCAGCTGAACTGCCTCCGTTCACTGTCTTGGCGAATGAAGGAGTGTCTCTACTATGCCAAAACATGCTTGGGCTACGTCCCCTGTGCCTGTGAGACCTGTAACTGCATAGAACATCTGGGGGCCCTCCAAGTCCAATTTCCATTAGCAAATAATGTTCATGATTTTTTTCCAGTCACTGCCTTTTAAGTTGAATAACATATGAAAGATAGCTTCATCAAGGTAAGTAATAGCTGAATCGAGTCTCTCTCTCTCCACACTGTGAGGTCAGAGGAAGCTTGTGACTGCTTTTTCTGGAGTGTGTGTTGGAGGAACATTTTGAAGGGGAAAGCATTAAAACTAACAATATGAAATCTTGGAATAGACTATAATTTTATTCCTTTTTCTGAACAAAGCAAAGAAAAATATAGTCCTAAGAAGCCATGAGTATAACTGAGAGCGCATTTTAATCATATCATTGCATGTTAAGCTGTTTCCAAACTGAAGTGAAGAAGACACTCCAAAACTAGCAGAAGTAACTTAATATTTTTCTGACATTTTGAAAATCTAGAGAATGACCATTAGCTGTAACAATTACAAAATTGAAGGCAAGTCATATAGTTAAAAATTAATTCCAGCATTTATTCTGTGATGTCTAATGATTTCCTCACATTTCTTTATTTGGGAGGCAGGACTGAAAATCCCTGTGTTTAGTGCCTGTCCAAAGATGGCTTCTCCCCTGCCCATCCGGAGAAGAACTGTGTGAGGTACCTGTGGTGTGGATTAGGCACTAGGGAAGAACAGTGCAGACCACCGGTTCTTTGGCATTATGAGCATCAGGACTGCAGCTTAGCTGTGCCTCATGACATACTAGCAATTTCCCTCTCTGGTTTTAGGTCCAGGTCTGTTCTCATGCCCAGTCCAGTCTGATGGTTCTCACACTCCTCAGATGATTTAGGTCAAGTTCATTCTTGTGTCGCTGCTCCCACGTGAATGCTGTGCTCCGGAGTAGGGGAGGGAAGGTACCTAAGGGAGAGGCAGCCTCTCCATATGCAGCATACTCTTTGCCAGGCAGCTTAATCTTTCCTGCAACCTTCCTGGGCCTGTTGATGGTGCAGTGAGGCAGTCAAAGCGGTGTTCATTCATTCTGTAGCCAAGCTGACTGTAGAGCTTTTTAGGACCCGTTTTACTATTACCTCCGTATCTAATGCACTTTTTTCTCTTTTTAGTCTCCAGCAGCAGCTTTTTCAGGCATGGCTTTCTGTTGAAAGTAGGCAAGAGCAGTGAGACATATAAGCAGGTCTTTCATACTCCAGTAGAGGTCAGATACCTACCTACAGTAAAGGAGCTAATTCATTACAGCATGATAGATTATAACAGCTTATTTGGAGCCCTATTATATAAATCACTTAAATGTGTATTTACATAACATTCCTATTAATTACCACAAAGACTGTAATGACTGTGAGCTGTTCTAGTTTATCTTGTAAATATGTATTTAAGCAATTCTGTTGCAGGTAATATTTAATCAATAGACCGTAACAGATCATTAATCATGCCAAACCTTTGTGTAAAAAGTGAATTCCTACTGGTGGAATGCAGTGGATCTTTTGCAGTACCCTGTAAGATATTACACTACTCATATGAAAACTCTACAGTGCCACCAGTGATACACATTAAAAGCCTTAACGTGACCTCCTGTATGGTAGGTCTGTGTATTGACACATGGGCAAATACATTTCTTGAGGTAAAGAAGTCAAGAAGTTACTCAGCAGTGATTCTTTTGGACACTTGCAAAGAGCTGAAAGGACAAGCTCCAAGGGGATAAGTTTTCTTGGCCAAAAAGGTACTGGGTAAAAATGTCTGTGTAAAGTGCTTATATGTGTACCTTATATGAGCACCACACAACAGTATTCTGCAGCACTGGTGATGGCAATGGCTGTGGAAGGAAGAGAAACATTACTCTCATCCTTACCTTGAAAGTGGGGAAAATCCAGAGAGAGAGAGCATACAGAACCCTCAGGACACAGACACGCAACAGAGGGGTCCCTGTGCTACTGCCGTCAAGCAGATGACCATCAATTAACTTGAATGAAGGCAGGTAATGCTGCTGTTTTTATGGAAACTTAAGACGCTATCTCAGTGAAAGCACGTGTATGTTCAGGAGCCAGTGTTTAAGTGGTAGTATTTTGGTGGTCTTCACTAAACTCTTCAAAACACAGGTGAAAAAAATTGAGACCCTCTTCAGGGACCCATTTTTTAAAATAATTGATGCACAGAGAAAGTAGACAAGAGAAAGTAAAAACCTAAAACTCTTAAAAGAGCTCCAGTAAAAGTCCTAAGGGTTTTGCTTCCTTCACACAGTACAGAAGACAGGTCATGTCATCAGAAAGTAGAGAACTTGAGAATGAAATCTTGCTTACTTTACCTGTGCCAGCAGCCCAATTTGATTTTAAGCAGACTGCTCGGGAGAGGGAGGCGAGCAGGATTTTCTGCAGAACGGAATTATCAAGTACTGTAACTGCGCCACTGCAGATCCGCATGATGTAGTGCATGCATGCTTGCCAAGCAGTCCTGGGAAGCTGGCCTCGAGCTCTAGCTGAAGTCATAGCTAACAGCTAAGAGCCAAATTGTGGTCATGTGAGCATCATGCAGGACTACTGCACAGTTGAGGTGCATCATGCAGGACTACTGCACAGTTGAGGTGCACCATGTTGGTGCCCAGAATGGAAATGCAATTCTAGAAACTCTTTGTCCTATGTCATGAGGGTGCCGTGCATTTTGTGCTGAACAGCAGAGACAATTCATGGCTGAAATAGTAAGAAAGTCTTAGTCCAGGGCCATAATGTATTGCAAAGCTTTATAAGGAGTCTGTGCATCACTGGTTCTGGCCAACTCCACCGATCTATTGTTTTCATTAGCACTAAATTCACTTAATTTTTTAAAAAGCCTTTTATTAATGATTCCTTTGGAGGTTTTGCAATCTGTTGTCTAATGCAAGCTTTGATTAAGTTAAAAAAAATTCTCTGCAATAACAGTTCTCCTGTGTAATAACTAATCAATATATGCTAATCGTTTGCCAAATATATTTCTGATAGAGCAATGATTATGAAGTTAGTTGACTGCCAGAAAAGAACAATAACCTACCAACAAATAAACAAAAAACCCTTCACATTCAAAACCCTTCTTTGATTCCTTAGCCAGTAGATATTTGTATCTGTAAAAGATTAACCAGTTTTTTACTTTTGAAAATTAGTATCAAAATTTTATTAGCTGGCATGAATATTCAGTTCAAATGCTTTTTTTACAGCTAAGTTATAAACCTGTAGAAAACATGGGAGGCGAACTCAGCCCTGAATATAGCGGGGAGGCTGAGTGCTGCTGTAATAAAGCAATCTATTAAAAGGTTATCTTTCATATAAGATTGCTTTCCCTAAGCACCTAAGCATATTAACAACATCTGAAATGCACTTGTAATTATACACACCTCAGAAAAGATTTTAAATTGCCTTCTTTGTCCACACTTACAAAAACATCTCAGTCACTCTGTGATCTTACTTTACCTATGCACCTTAAACCTTGTAAAAGCAAAATGGAAGAAGCAATCACCCATCAGAGATTTGCTTATAGGTGAACTTTGGCTGTCTCTAGTGGCATTAATTTTGCTCTCTGTGAACTGCACTTGACACCCTTGTAAGGTCTGGAGAATTCTTTCCATCTCTGACTGGCCTACATGACTATTTGCTATTAATTTGTGCATCAAAGATGATGCACTGGGAAAAAAAATAGTTAATTTAGTCTCTGAGGAACAGCTCTCTGGCTAAATCCCACAACTTTCTGGGAAAGGCTGCTCTTTTCCTTTTCAGTCAGTGCCGGTGAAATCAGCAGTGTGCTTGCCTGGCTGGGTATGGAAGGAGTGGGTACTGCAGCAAGGCAGGAAACGTGCTGCTTTAACCACACCGACTTCATTTGTGTTTGAACTCCAGCTGCCTTTTTCCTAATTGCTGACCATACTAACGAACATAAATGCCCTGCAACACTATTGCTGTCATCTTCCCATATACCGCAGAAATATATTGTATATAACACAGTAAGAAACATGTACAACCTAGTCTATAAACTGTTTGCTTCTGGTCTGGTGTTTGGTTTCTGGACTAGACAGCAAGACCAGCAAAACATTTTCTGTCAGTCCTATACAGCAGAAGCACAATGGCTTGAACAATACTGAGATTTTAAGACAAAGATAGTAAGAATACTGTTAAAGTTGCTATCCCTCTTTGCCTTGTTAGAGATCTGACTTTGCTTTCCTACTCAGACAAAAATACCTTTGATTTTAAGCCCTTGTAGAAATTCCTTTTGAAAATTTTCAGCTGACTCCATTTGGCAGCTAGGTTTATGAAGGGACATTTTTATCTGTCTCCAGTCTTCTGGGGCTACTGGTTATTTGGTGAAGAGCATTTGAGCTAATGGAGCTCACTTGAATTCCCCTTAAGAATAAGATTCTTTCCTGAATAAGGACTGCAGGATCAGTTATTAGCTGTTCTGCTGAATAAACTGAATACCCATGGAGCTTTTTAGCTTCTCCTTTGTGAAATCCATGGCTTTTAGAAAGGTCTGTGATGGTTCTGGTGATTTTTATTGTGATAATACTCCTAAATGTTCAGGCACAGCTGAGAGCAGTACTAATATTCACCACATGCTACCTACAAAATTGCTATGGTAGAAGCATGGGGTCCTTGCTCTGAGCACTTCATGGTGTCAGGGTTTTCAAGATGATTCGTTGCCAAGTTCTACTTGCTGGATTTTTTTTTTTTAATCATCTTATTTCCAAATGTTAATTCTCACAATGGAATATCAGTTATAAACGCATATGTTACTAGGGTATTTTATCATACTTAAGAGGACTTCATAGCATCTCCCTCAGCAATTTGATTAAATGAAAGTATTACTTTCCTCCTCTGGAAGGGAGAAAGCTGTACAGTTTGGTTCTAGCTGTTGCAAACTGATGAAAGACTTATATAGAACTTAATGGAAAAATCCTGCAGATTTAAAAGGAAAACGTCATCTCCACCACACAACCCTCTGGGATGATTCAAAACCAGATGAGACTAGCATAATTTCATACCTCTGTATTTTAGGAGCAGTTTCTTAAAAGGTGAATATTGTCTTTTCTGTGGATTTTTTACCAGTATTGAGTCAAAAAGACCTATTTATAATACTTTTGGATTTAACACTTCCCAGATCAAGGTTGGAGGCAAGAGTGATGAAAGGTGAAAGGCTATGGGGAATCCGTTGCAATGGTGTATTCCTCTGTTGTATCACAGGCAAGAAGCACGATCATGCACAAAGCATTTCTGGGGTGGAAAACGTGTCTCCTGAGCTCTCCCCACTCCCAGAGGCTGGGTGGAAGAAATGTCTTTTACACGTTAAGGGAGCTGGATGTGGTGGATTCTCTGTCATTAGAGTTGTTTAGGTCAAGACTTGCTCTACTCAAGCCATACCTGTATGGTAGGTGAGACTGGATAAGATTGTCGCAGTGGTCCTTTTTTGGCCTTCGTGGTATGGGAAAATCCTGCAAAGCATTTGCATTGAACAGTGTCAGCAGGTATGCTTTCATTTCTTAAGGCATTGTGTAAATTGTATAAAATCATATGCTGACTTACAAATGATGAAAGTATTAGGCCCGTCTTCTACTGTGCTGATACAATGGAGGAATTAATTTTAAAAAAGTAATTCTGGTAAGTAGGCTGAAAGAGCATTAGAAAGTGCCTGCTCTTTCAGACAGTGCAGGAAAGTCACTAATAGCACTAAACTAACTTCACTGAAGTGCAGAGCAAGGGTACAGATAACACAAAAATGTTTTAGTTGCTTTTTTTGCAATATAAAAGACTGCGGCAAGGGGTTAGGTTTTTTCTGTTCAGCAAAAGAGGGGAGTCTGTTTCTCACACACTCCACATCTCTTCTTTTGCTATAGTTCAAAAATCTCAAGATACAACAATTTGGCAGTGTCAGCAGTGTAGTTTGACAACACACGGAGTGGCACAGCACTGCCCCACAGAGTGGTGTCCCAACTCCCTTTCTAGGCTGCCGCTTGCGAGCACGATTTACGCTGAGAACATTTTTTTTTGGGAACATTCAGGCAAACAAACACAGATGGCTGCAATTGCCCTCCCCCCCTCCCCTTTCCCGGTGGGTAATCAGCACTAATATTGAATGACATAATTATTGGGGGTAATACTGTATTATCAGGTCAGGCAAGTTCTCTTCGTGAAGGTTCACCTGGTAAGAACTGCATGGTGATAGATGAGTTTTGTGTTACTTCACATTACTTGGGACTGGTGCCAACCAAATCACCTCCTGACTTGTGTACCAGGTAGTCAGTCACACCCAGGCTATCTAAAGCTGTGCTTGCCTGGGCCAGTCTTCTATGAAAACAGCTGGGAATCGTGCCACATCAGCCGTGTTCCCGGGAAACGGCAGATGAAAGCTGCTAGGAAAGCTCAGCCGCGCTTTGAGTACGCGATGGTACTTCTGGCACTAGCAGGGAAAACAGAGCGAGGGCCAGGAGGAGGCTGGGAGACGAGCGGGCGAGCCTGCAGAGCAGCCGTGGTCACAGCACAGCGGTTGGCTTTCAGCTGGGGCAGGGGAGGAATGTGGGATGGTTCCCACAGCATCTCCCAGCTTTGGAAACCTCTCCCCTTCCAGCACCGCGTGCGCCGCGCTGGCTCCGAGGGCACGGTCGGATGTTTGCTTGAGAAACAGCTGTGGTGGTTTAACAAGTTACTGCTTGATCAGCTATTTGTTCCTGCTCCCCTCTGCTGAGGTGCAGTAACCGAATCCGTGGGCTCTTTCAGGCTGTTGCAGGGTGGAGGGAAACAGGCTTTGCTTCAAGTGTTTGCAGGTACGGGCAGCTGCCATGTCTGAGTCGTGGGGGCAGAGATAAAGAGTTAAGGGACAGCGACTTTTTACGCAGAGACAGCTGTCTCCTAAACGAGTGTCTGACTGTGTCATAAAAGACACTCAACACCATTAAACATTGGGCTGTCAGCAATAATTACAGAATGTGTTCACACTGTTTAAAAAAGCAAAAACTACAGAGAGGAAGAGAAGTGACATGAGAATTCAAATGTGAAGAAATAACTACACTTGGAAAAATAAAGTGTTGCTTATGTGACTAGAGAGTGTTGTTCCACAAAACCACAACTTCGGAGCAAATTTTGCCAGTGAATCTTTCATGTAGGAAGTGGAAGTGATAAAGAGAAAAAAATGCTTGGCCCTTTTGCACTTTGCCCCTTTCTTTCTCTCTCTTGGTCTTGAAAGGCAGGCAATCTCCACTGCAGTTTTGTAATTCTGATAGTTTAATGTACATGAATGTTAAATATAGCCTCACCTGTCTACTTCAGTGTACATGTTAGCAATTCCAAGGTACAATCTGAACAGTGGAAGCTAAAGAGTCTGAAGTCCATCAGTGTATCCTGTAGTCAATGAGGGAACACGTGCCGTAGAAGAGTCACACTTTAGATGTGTTTTTATACCTATGGTCATCCCAAATAATGTCTCCAAGGGCTCCCAGTCAAAATAAATGTGGGTTCTCGAGTGGTTTATGCTAGGTGTTTGCTTTCATTGCAAAGTCAGCTCTGAGTTTCTTCATCCTTGTCATTTTCCCCTGGCTGTGTAACTCTGCATCAATGGGAAGGTGTGATTGTAAAACCATAGGCACTTGCAGTGGACACAGGAGGGGGTGTAGTGCTGCAAACGTATACTGTTTAAAGGATTAGGTTTAAAACTGCTTCTGCCTCTCCAAAGAGAGCTCTAATGCTCTTCAGCATTCTAGTTCAGATAACAGTAAAAAAAATCCCCCACATACCCAAACATGTGTGCAAAATATTATGGAAGGGCTATTCATGTCCGTTGGTTTGCTTGCTGAAGCAGAAGCACTTAGAAACACTTTTTGAGGATTGAATTCTTGCATTTCTATCAACCTTTTGTGGAGCCATTTGGAATTGTCTGTGGCTATGCGTCGTGCCCAGCACCCGGGTTTTGGCACCTCTGTCACTGGCTGACACGTTCCAGCTGGTTTTTAACACATTCACATGCACTTCAAGCAGACAACAGATACTCACTTTGGCTGTGCTGTGCCAGGTGCCAGCACCAGGTATCCACTCTCTCTGTACAGAACACACCTGAAGCAGGGCAGCCGTGCATTGGCAGGACTGACAGTGCAAGCTGTTACAAATGCTTCTGGCATTAAACCCTACGTGGATACCCGCCTATGCCTGCCAGTGCCCTGCAGCCTCCCATCATATCTTGCAAATAGTGTGCAGGCTCTCTGAAGATTTTCTCAGAAGGACTCTTGGCTTCCCCTATGCGCAGCAGCAAGGATTTGGGGACAATTTCTTACTGCTCTTTGGAGCAGGATGTCTTCACTGGGAAATAAAACTGACAGCTTCATGCAAATAGTCTAGAAAGTGGTAAATCAGTTCACTAACCCATTTACAAAATTAAAATATTACACAGGGAGCTGAACAAAACTTGGCAGTGCTGCCTATATCCCCTTTGCACCTGAGGAACCGCCGAATGACAAAGTAAGACAACCTTCACTCTGCGCTTAGCAGGATACAATAGCCACGGTCCTCGCCAGAATCCGCAGTGCAAGCCTTGCTTAGTAAGTTAGCACTTGTGAATTTTTATGCATAGGATGTCCAGCTGTAGGAAGATTTTTCTTTATGGAACTGGACCATCATGTAGAAATAGGTTGATCTTCCTGATCCCTTAGTAACACAGGTTCTGGAACCCAGAGTTTTGTAGGGTCAGTCGTCCTCAGAGTTCCAGCCAGAACATAGAGGTCCAAGAGGTAAAATCTAATATTAGGTCTCAAGTATTTAATCTGCTTTCTTCTGTATTAATGCATAAGGAAAACCCAGGGTTTGCAAATGCCATCATCATTTTTTGTGCAGAGTGGCTGGTTAGAACGTGGACCTGGAAAAGCACAATACCCCTTTAGTGCTCGGTAGGCTCCTCTGCTAGCACTGATGGTAAAGGATACGGCTTTCTTGCCGACTTCAGCGAGATCTAGGGCTAGTGGAACAGTTTTCCCTGGTTGTGCTTTAGTCATATGCATTTCCACATGTGGCAGGGTTAAAAGATTCATTGCCCTTCCTGACTCTGCTTCACCCCAGGGTTTGAAAGCAGTGGTGGGGGGCAGCGAGGGGAGAAAGGAAGACATTAATAGGCAACAAGAAGCTGAAACCAAAAGGCGAGCCCGTGCTGCATGTTCCCACTTCTCGGCAACTGTGAGTCACACGTTAAACACATTTGTGCGCCGGTTGTGTGAGTTGTCCCTAGAATGCTTCAAACTTTTTATAGCTGCTCCCACTTGCTGCAGTGTCACCTGCTGGTGAGATCAAAGCACTCAATAGCATGCTCCCCCGCTCCGTGCTCAACAAAGTCACCGAAGCCCTTGAAAACTCCTACAGATGTTTCCTCTCTGAAGACAAAAGGATATTTTTCTCCCCTCCCTTCCTCCTTCACACCAAAGAACAAGTCCTATGCTTGGCTGAGTTTGTACCACCTCAGATTAATTGGCACTAATGCAAATGTTCGTGGCTGTGTGTGGGATGTTGCTGAGAGCATAATGGTTGTCGTATTTGCTTGCATGTGGTTACTCCACTTCAGCTGCGTAATTCATTGCTTTATAAAGTGCCTTACAATGTGCTACAGCACAGGAAGCTAATCATATGCCGTGGCAGACAATACAGCAGAGATTCAGAGTTACTGCAGGTCTCCTAAGGCCCGTGCCCTGAAGTCCCCAGTCCTTTTTCATCAAAAGTCCCCCTCGAGTGAGTGTCTATTTTGCCACCTGGAACAAACTCTTAGAACTGCCAGAATGTCTGGAGCTTTTCTGCTGGCTCCTCGTGGGATTCCCTTTCATTCCTTTTCTGTCTAATTCCTCTTCCCTTCACTCCCACCCTGAGTTTCTCTCCCTCTTTTTAGGCATCTTATTGGCAGTATACTCCAGGCATAGCAGTATGAAGGTTGTACAAGAGTTTCCATTCTAAGGGGGTTATTTTGAGTTGCTTATGTTTCTGGCTGCAATTTTAAGCATTTGATATCAAGCCCAGAAGCAATTTTTTAATTGGAAAATGTAAGCTGAGATAGGTACAAGAACAAAGATCTCTTAAAAAACAATACTTCCAACTGTGTAATTTTAACAGTTCTCATAGATGTGGGGATGGATTGGTGTTTGGTTCTGCAGTATATTTTGCCTCTTCTTGTGCCCTTGAGTGTTACTGGCTGATAGTCACAGGGTGGTTTTTTGTGAATGCAGACTCTGCTCTCCAGGTACCAAGCTATGCTGGTACCATGCTCTCATTTCTAGCTTAGGAAATCTCTCTCTCTCTCTCTTTGACCAATGAGGCATGGATGAAGAAAGGTGAGCTCCTCTGCTAGACCATGACAATTGAAATGGCAGCATGGAAGGAGGCAGTGAAAAAAAGCCCAGCTTTGCCTTGGTCTAGTTTGCTGGCCTAGCAGAAGCTGAACCATGTAGAAGTTCATAATTTAATTTATTTTCTAAAAATGCTCAAAATTCTATTAGAAATCCTACATGACAAGACTATCAAATTGCAAACACTCAAAGGCTAAGGAAATGACAAAACTGAGCTTGCCTACCCAGCCTTAATTCTGTTTCCTCGCTTGTATAGTTACAATAAAGTTTAATTAGATTGTCGCATATTATTTTGGGGAGCTGCTGGAGCTGGTCTCCCGCCTCATTCATTTTGCATGCTAATGCAGTGTAAGGCAGTTTTTCTTGAAACACTGAGGGCCAGAGTTTCTCACTTACTGCAGGGGCTGTATGATGTGTCATAAATAAGACTGGTGTTCATAGAAGGCAGGAGCTGTGAATGTAGAATGATAATGAAGAATTTGGATAGTGACAGAGTAACCACTTCCTCCTTCACCCTGCCAGCCACCCACTGCTATTCCAGTCTCTCCAGTCCACAGCTGAGGACACCAAACTGAAACTCCTGGACTGTCCGCCTCCCCAGCAAACTTACATATTCCCATGCTCCAGTTTCCTGGGAACCATTCAGGAGAAGATGTCAGGATGTTATGTGCCCTAATTCAGAGACCAATCCTGAGGGACATACAGATCCTCTTATGTGTCCTGTGGTAAATTACTGCTGTGGGAATGGCAACGGCTCCACATCTCACTGGGTCTCTTGCCTTAAAAATTATAATCTTTCTGTGTGATTATTCATAGAGAAGTTTCTTCATAGATAAACACTCTATGGACAAATTCTCTTTTCATTCTCAGGTAGTGGTAAATCTGAAAATCAGTTTCATGCAATAGAGTTAATTCATGTTCTGGCAATTATTACTGTTCCCAACAAATGAAAAGTTTGTGGCCATTTATTTGAGGGGTCAGCTATCAGTCTTCTGTTTTCATTTTAGGGTGGCCATTCCACTTCTGATAGTGTATTTCCCCCCAGATGTTTTTTTTTCTGTTTATTTCTGATTGGTTGTAAGTGCTGGAGTGAGTTTTTCTTTTAGCTACAGATGCTGCTCTTTGAAATTGAAGTGCATGACAGTAAAGCTTAAGTGTAATAACAAAAGGCAGTCTCTGCTCCTGTAATTTCATTTGCTTCTGTCCCGTGTTCTTCTGCAACTGTAGAAAAATGCTGAATAGCTTTAGTATTTCATCTTCAGAGAGCTAGGAAATATAGCCAAGGACGCTGAGCCACACTGAAATGAGAAAGGGCTCCCAGAGCACTGAGAAATATTCCAGTTCTTTTAGGTTCAACCAGCCCTTTTGTGTTTGTTGCTTCAACTTATGTAAATTATTAGAGTTCAAGTTGATTTAGTATTTATCATCCAAGACAGGAAGGGTCAGCCCTCCTTTCTTCTACATTCCCTCTACTGGAAAAGTGTAATTTCAGTAAGATGTCAGTGTTTGTGATTTAAATATATTTCAGCAAGAAAGCTTGCAAATTATTATTTCTGCTGTCCCTCCCCCAAAAGTGTCTCTAATTTTTTCACTCTAAAATAGTAGGATCTAAGGAGTAAAGCAAGATGACTACAGTTGCTACATAACAAGACTTAAAATTGGTTTCCTTTTTTAAAGCTCTTAAGGTTCTTCAGAGTCTTTGGACAAACTGCTGAATAAGGTACATCACATTAGTGATGGTGACCTGTGAGTGTCCGGCAGGATCCCTCCATGAGATCTCCTTTTTAAGGTGAGCTCTCTAGATGAAATAATTAACTTTTTCATTATTATTTGAAGATGTCACCGTTTGCACTGAAAGGATGTGTACACCCCATTGTGCCACAAATTGAGCATTGTGAATTCCTGTGATCTCTCCTTATTTCAGGAATAAATAAGAACAATTAGGAACTTGTAAGGCTAGGTGTGATGTCAATATAAGAGCCAATCTTAACCCATGACCTTGATATGCTTCCAGAAAACCAAATCTTGGACTGTTCTGGGACATGATGGATTGTCATGCTAACATTTTCTGGTAGCAACATCAGTTCCTACAGAATACAGGCTTTCCTTAGAGAACTACCCCATGCGGTTGCAGTCTTCACAGAGCAGGTGCAGCACTACTCTACCAGTTGTCAATTAGTGTTTTAAAAATTCTATGCTATTCCGCCCATTTTTCAGGCCTCATCTCTTCAGAATCATCAGGCACTTGTTTTCCTTTAGCTCCGTGCATCAGGATTTTAGAATATGTAGGGTGTTCTGGATATCCATGCATCCATCCACAGCTTTTTGATGACATTCTTCAGCTGCTCTCACATGCTTTTGTTGTGCAGGCTTTGTCCTGCTGTTCATTCCTCTTAGTCCTGGCATCACAGAGGACTGCAGGACCTTTCCTTACCACCTTTCCTCATTCTGCCTGTCTCATGGGTTAGTCCCAGACTGACAGGTCCTCTAGGGCTCTTCTTTTACACTCACTCTGGGACAGAGCAGAAATTCATCCTTCAGTACCTAAAAGGGGGCTACAAGAGAGCTGGTGAGATTCTTTTTAAAAGGGCATGTGGTGATATGACAAGGGGTGTGGCTTTAAACTGAAAGAGAGCAGGTTTAGATTAGATGTTAGGAAGAAATTCTTTACTGTGGAGTTGGTGAGGCACTGGAACAAGTTGTTCAGGAAAGTTGAGGATGTCCCACATCCACAACTGAAGTTTTCAAGGCCAGGCTGGATGGGGCTTTGAGCAACCTGATCTAGCGGGTGGCACATTTTTGTCATGTTCATTATATTCCACTCCTTTGAGATGTGGCGCATAACTCATAGTCTGTCCCCTCATGCTGGGCCTTGCAGGCAGCTACTGGAGAGTGAAAGGTCTTCAAGAACATTTGACGTGAGGAAAGGGGTTGTCACAAAAGAAGGGGCTCCAATGGTAAACAGTGACAGACTAATCTTGGAGATGATCATGCTAGATGTTCTACCAGTTACGATCTAACACTATGGCCTTCTCACCCATTGGATGATTTGATAAGCAAGAGGATTTGTGGAATGTTATGCATGGGGAGAGAAGAAATCTGAGATGCCTGTCCAAGTCAAAGTCACTCTTTGTCACTGACATCATTTTGACTCTTCTAAAAAGATGGTAGGCAGGAAAATTTCACATTTCTTCCTCACATTCATTTCCTTAAAACAACACATTAGAGCCTTATTAAAAAAAAAAAAGTATTCAAAAATCTATTAGCTCCCTCACTGGTTTTTGTTTTCAGAAGACTTCTGTATTTTCATTTCGCTTGAACGCTTCAGCTGGTCTCAGCCATTTCACTCTCAGTTTGGAGCCCCTCTCTGCTTCTCCTACAAAAGTCCATTGCTGTTGTGTTTGTGTTTTCAGGTCTGCAGAGGAAGCCATTACCTTCAAATACAAACAAGGCAGATGTTTTCTTCTGCTAGACCTCATACTGTAAGGAAACTCCAGAGAATGCAAAGAAATAAATATGACTGTATGTGTGCATTTGTCTGTCTGTGATCAGTCCCAGCTTGCTGAGGGAAGGCTGTGCATGAGGGAGAACTAGCTGCGCTCAGTGCCACAGCTGGGCTGGCCAACTCGTGCCTGCAGGGGCAGCACAAGGGAAAGAATTAAAATCAATTGCAGGCAACATCTCATACTTCCTTTTTAACCTGCTGCAGCTGGGGAAGCTGGGGAAGGGTGCCAGTGGGCAGAATGAGGAGATGCACACAGACGACTGCAGGGTGCAGGAGGGAACAGTGTTTGGGAAGGGGAGGCTTTAGTTAAGGGCTGAGGAAAGCAGCAAAGGGTTATAGTTTTATTCCTGGTTGGAGTCGGAGATTGAGAACACTGCTGTCATGATCAGTGGAGAAGAGCAGTCTTCTGTCTCTTCCTAAGAGTTGTTCGGAGAAAGTGAAGGGCATGCAGAGAGGCAGAGCATGATGGGAAGGAGGCGCTGGTAATAGGAGAGGAGGTGGGAAAGACATGGTGCTTTGAGGCAGCCGAAGATGAGCTGTTTTGCAAGCTGGCTGCTCTAGTAGAGTGAAACAGAGGGAAGAGTTGCCAGAAGTTGATGTACGTGGCTCCTTCAAAAGCTTGATTGTGCTCTTCATTTTGTTTATCAGTACAAGTGGTCCAAAGCACTGCTTTCTTAAGATTGCACTCATTTAAGCTGTAAGACAAGAAAGAATAAAACCAGTCATATGAAGACTTTGAATTGCAATGCATCTATCCAGTGGCTAAAAAAATTGGACTGCAAATTATAGCAATGAATTTATGAAGAGTATGCAGTTTAGGGTTACAAAAGGGCAGTTGCCCTTTCTCCCCTTTCCTTCATATTTTCCTCTTAAAATCATATATGTGATTATTATGGATATCTGTTAAACTAAGGGTAATCCTTTGCTTATTACTGGCTGTGGAATATGGCCATTACACCTGAGGAGCCATTAAGTGTGTATTGTTCTTGTAGCAGCAAATGCAAAATGTTGCTGTGACTGCAAATTAACTGGTATCACCAAACACTTAACAAGTTTCCATGTTGGGTATCAGTGTCCTCCAGGGCCAAGTAATTTTTCTACTAAACTGTGTAGGCAGGGCTGGGTAGACAGTGGAAGTTTGCACAGCTTATGTAGTGGTTAAAAACCACCCCCCACTCAAAATACAATCTGAGTTTAATTCACTCATTAGATCATGTGTGTGAGCACAGGCACTAAAAGTCCTGTAGGTTAGGTGTTACGCATATCTGACCCCAGAAGTTAGCCAAAGTTCAGAGTACTGCTGCTCTTTTTCTAGAAGAGATGGATGAGGCAATCAGGTGGTCTGAATGAAATCTTGTATTATGACAAAGAATGCATGAGGAACTGCTCGCTTGAACCCGTGGGGAATCTGACAGAAGATAATCTCTTTACACGCAGGGTCAGGTCTCTCTGCCCCAGCCCCTGCTCATCCAGATACTTATTCTTCCCTGTTTTGTCACAATAGTGACAAGGGTTGTGGGGTTTTTTTTGTTGTTGTTTTTTTTTTTTTTTTTTTTTTTTTTTTTTTTTTTTTTTTGTCTTCTTCCTCAGTTTTTCTGGTCTTTCTGTTTCTATCACGCACTAACCCTCACAACATAATTGCCTGTGAAACCTCTCTGTCCACATATGTCTTTGTTTTGGGAGATGGCACGTAGTTGTGTTTGGGGCGGAGATCATTATTGTTTCAAACATCTGGCTTCATAAAGAACCTTAATGGCTTCTCTGAATTTATTCTGAATGAAAAGGACGAAGTGTTACGCCCACCATCTTCCACTAGCTTTTACCCAGCTCGTAGCAAAAAAACGGCTGGAAGCTGCATAACCTGTCAGGCTGCTTATTAAAGATGTCAGGAGAGGACTAGTAAACCTCCCGACTCGGAGGGGGATGTGTGTTGAGTGACCTATACGGCGACTTGTGTTGTAGTCTTGGAAAGGCAAGGTGCAAGAAATTTCTTGTCTTTCAAAAAAGAGTAGACTGCTTAGACGGAGGAGCAAAGACACATTTCCCTCAAGGCAATGGCAAGGATTGCCCTGAAAGGGATGTATTGCTGTGACCTTGACTGCACCCCTCCCTGACAGCTGGCTGTGAGTGCAGGGCTCCTAGGAAGTGGTCAGTGCCATTCCTCCAGATCCACAGAAGTTTCAGGCAGGATGATAGCTCATGGCAGCTTGACCTTTCCCTGTGCACCATGGGGTCATGTGTAAATCAAATCCTTTGCCCTGACAGGTGATGACTTTGTGTGGTGTGAATCACGATATGTCCTGGAAGAGCAGCTTTGAAATACATATCTCTTTAATGTGTGTGCAGAAGGGGAATTATATCATGTAAATGCTAATTTACACACACTGGAGACACAAGCGAGTAGTTAGTTCATCCCCCGACACCAGATGAGAGTCCTGGATAGAAAGTACATGAGCCATTAAAAAGATATAACACTTAACCTTAGCTGGTGATGCATGTGAGAATGACACCATTACTGCTTTGGTGGTGGTGGAAGAACAAGATGTTCAGTGGTGCTTTCGAAGGTTTGTGATACAGTGCTAACTGCGTTGTGAGTGTCAAGGACCTTGCACCTCAGCCATGGGAGCTTTAACTGGCAGGAAGTTAAAGAATAGGAAGCATAGGAAAGCTGCTGTAAGGATAGTTGACTAAACTGTGATAAAAGATGATCTGTTTGTGGGCTGCCATAGCCCTGCTTGCTATTTCCTTGTGAGGCAGTAACATGCTCCCCTGCAGAGCCTTAATTTCTGGTTGTTTGTATGGAGGGTCATAGTGGTTTCTGGCAAGTTGTTAATTCCAAAGTGAGACTGAGCCAGTGCAAGAGAGCTGCTCAACTACACGGTATAGAAATGCATTATATATGCAGCAGGGTTCCTAGTGGGAAACAAACAGAAGAAGTGGTGCTCCATTAATAGGAAAAACAGGTAACCATATAGTTTTGTAGGCCCCATCATCCCTGGGTCTTACAGAATACTGTAGAGAGAGGCATTAGGTAAAACTGATAATATGATGCAAGGGTTATGGCCATTTCACAAACAAAGGGTTCTCTGAAGAGTTAAGGCACTGTTTTCAAAAGCCTTTCTCTGTGCTCAGCTTAGTATGTTCTTTAATCTTAATGGTTTGTTATCTGGATAAGACTGGAAAATAAGTATGTGTGAAAATCGTATTGTCCAGACTATCAACCAAGAACATCAGCAACATGGGGTAGTTTGGAGTTTATGACTGGCATTGTGTACCCAGCCCTCTTTTTCTGTAAAAGCTAAAATTTGTTCCTCTACAGTTACTGTTGAAGGCATGGAACTTGAATTGACCAGTCTTGAAAAATCAGGCTGAAGTGACAATAAATTTAGTTCCCAAATGTGGCAACTGCATTTGAGGTAAAAAATTCTAGCATAAATTATGCCTTTTTCACTTCAAGGTAAAGAACGAGTACACCACAGTCAAGGAGAATACAGCAGTTTTAGCCTCTTCTCTCTGCTGCCCTAAATGTAGATAGGGCATCACCAAGATAGACACCACTGTTGATTTTGTCAAACCACTTGATATAAATATTGATTCAGCCACGGCTGAACATATAAATACCCTCCCTCAGACATTTTTCCTGTGATGTGGAGTTACTGGCTGTGTTGCAACTCAGAAGTGTGCCATTCACTTAGGAATGTGCGAGTGTCCATGTGTGTCCCTGAGCATTAAGCTCTCTGTGCATCAGGTTTATGAACCTAGTGGTCTTCTGAAAAGAATCACCTCATCAGATGGAGCAAATTGAAAAAGGACCCTCAGCTTTGCAATAATTGCTGTGAACATTAGTTTTCTTATTTAAATTAATCTTCGATTGTGTTTTATTTTGTCCATAGTACAACAGAGACGAATTCTGTAATTAAACCAGAATAGTTCATTACAGACAACACTAATAATTGAACAGAGACATTGGAAAATATCTCTTCTCCTTTACAGCAAGTGTGCATGATTGTAAGAATGTTATACTGGATATAAAAAGTCACATTACAGTAAAGGAAGTGCGTGAATCCATAATCTGGATGATGGGAAAATGTTGCTGGCAGGAACAAAAGGCTTTTTACAGTCCCAAAGCCTAATGAGTGATGAAAAAGAATAGAAACGAAAAAAGAAGCTTGTAAACCTATGACAGTGCTATAGATTTGGCTGTGATATTAGGCCAAGAGTTACAGGGACATTTGATCTTATGTCTGAGTCCCCGAAAAGCTGAAGAATATTTACTGTTAGTGCTCTTTTATCTAGGCTTCACCTCAGTATTTCTTTCTGAGCCCATTCCTGGCAATTAATATCTGAGAGTGGGGCCACATTAATTTTTCAATCCTGAAGTATGTGGTACTTTTGTTCTACTACACATAACTTCCATACAGCTGGAAAGACAAAGAGACTACCATAGGGAAGGGAGAGAGAGTATTTTTGTGGTCAAGTGTTTAAATACCTTTCCCACTAAAGCTAAGATTCAACATTTAGGTCACATTTATGTTAAGAAATAAAACATAGAGATCTTTCTGCAATTTAAAGTTACCATTTCTCTTGCTCCGTCCTTCTATGAACTTTCAGAAA
>VYZQ01009573.1:32680-64153 GCA_013400655.1 Mystacornis crossleyi
TTGGGTGTTCATATTATGAGTTTACCTACTTGTTAACTAGGATATTAGAGGCAAATATTCCTTGTGATTGTAACCTAAGAGAAAGACAGAAAACTTAATTGTGCCGTACAATCGAACAGTTGCTGCCCAATAACCAGTAAGTCAATGATTATTATGACTAAAACATTTTAATGCTAAAATAACCTAAATTGGCTTTTTATCACTGTTCTTCATGGGCAGGCAGCCCTGTTTGAATTGGTTTTGTCTCCAAATCTCTTTGTAAATGTCCTCTCACTACAGGAAAGGAGGAAGTTTGTGCTGTGTCCAAGGAATACATTAGCTACTGTATAAAGTTCTAGACCTTGTGCAAACTGGGAGGAAAAAAAAATCAGTATTTTACATTCATAAAGCACCTTCTGTTTGTCTCAGCTCACTGTGAAAATGTGAACTCTGACTTAAGAAGTCAGAAAGCTTAGAAGCACTATCATTATACCCAGCCTACTGATGGGTAAACTAAGGCAGAAAATGCTGTGAAGTTACAAACTTGGCTAGGATCAAAATCCAGGAACATGAAAAAATCTTCAGCACTTAAAAGACCAGAAATGTTTCCCATTGCCCATTCCACTGAATCAGTTGAATATATAAGAATGTGGCATTTTCTTTCCCCTAACAATTTCTGATGTGGTAGACAGACAAATGACTAACATGTGGGTCATAAAACAAATTCAGATTTCATTTTTTTTTTAACATAAAAATGTAGTTTACCACTAACTCTTCATGTCAGGATTGAGGACTGGGAATCTATTTTGTATCCCCAGTCTGCCCAAATCCTTCCTCATATGTGAAAAACAACTGGGGCTTTCTCCTTATCACCACTTTCTCACAGCTGTTCCTTCAGGCTTACACTTGATGGCTGCAATTGGTGTGAAAGAGAGTGAATAATAATTCTACATTATGTGCTACTATTTACAGGTGACTGGGGATATTTGCACTTGAATGTTGTGCGTGTGTCTTCAGCTAATAAGCAAGTGTTTGGCTCTGAGAGGTCTTACTGGTTTTCACTACCAGTGACCATAAATAATGGTCACTCATGCACAGCATCCGACAGTTTGCTCGGCTGTTTCCCTTTATTGCAAATGTTGTATTTTGCATTCTGACCCTGCAGAAAATTTTTCATGATTTCCTATTCTTCTTGCTAATCTGGGAGCAGAAACATTACAGAGCAAACACACACTGGAGAACCCACGGCAGAGGAATCCCCATACCCACCACCCCCACCTTAGGAACACAGACAGTAAGCCCAGCAATGCCGTAGATGCTTTTTGCCGGGGATTGAGGTGGCCTGCTGTTCTTCTCTTTTTGAACTTTTTCTCCTCGAGTAGTGGTTTAGCTCAAACCTATAAACAAGGTAGTGTATCTCACAAAAAAAAAAAGGCTGTGGCTATCTTAAAAATTTTATGGGCAGCTGAAATATTGGTCTGTATCTGTCAGAAATGGGACTGTATTGCTTATTCACTTCACCCATCCTCTTGAAGGCTCATTCCTAGAACAGCAATACTTCTCTTTCATATTTCCTAACATTGCAGCATTATTCTAAGTTTCATAATCTCTCCTACCATCACAGTCATACAGAATTCATGTGCTTTTACCCATACACAGAATGGAAGACCTGGAATGAAAATGTAATTAAATCATATGCAAATAAAAAATGCTGCAGCTGACTTCATAAGAAGGAGACTGTCATATCAAATACCATATTGTATTTGATTTCAATATTAACTGATAGGATTAGCAGAGATGAAATTTACCTTAGAAAGGGGAGCCTGCCTAGGGTTACTGGTGAAAGGATTTCAGCGCTTTTGCAGCTTTTACACCCAGGAACTTTTTTGTTCCTAATCTTGGTACAAAGAAAGGTGTTGTGTGGCGACCGAAGGTTTTGCTGTCTGGGTGGTGCTGTGTTTCCATCCAGGCTGGTGCAGGGGGCGGCCAGATGTCTGAGTGTGGCTGAGGGGACAGGTCAGCCTGCTGCCCTTGCAGCAGCAATGCCAGGGAAGGGCTGGGCCCTTTGCTCCTGCTCCTAAGTGGGCTGTAGAGGTGGGCAGCCTGTGGAGACTGTGTGCCCCGAAACCTGGCTGCTGCCCAGGAGCTCTGACTGCAGTCACTGGGCTGCATACACTAGTGGAATTTTAGGGCGTCCTTTCCTTGCACCAGTGCTGGACTCTGGATAAAGAACAGAGGAGGCGTGAATTGCCTTTGCTGGACCCTGTGGATAAGGAGCAGAGGAGGCACAAGCTGCCTTTCCTCTCTCTTGTGTTGGTCCTGGTGGAGCAGTTGGGCAGTTCTTCTGTTGTCTCTGCCTTTCACTGAGAGCTCTCATATGGCTTACCAGTGCCTCGCACCTCACGTATGGGTCTGTGCACTGTGATGTTTCCTGGCTTTCCTCCTCCCATGGGAGTGCTGAGCCTGATCCTGGTGACATCTCCTGGTGGTGCTGCCTCCCAGCCACACCTTGGCTCAGGGCTCTTCTGACCTGCTGCCTTCATAAACACTTCAGTGGCTTTGCCTTCGGTGTGAAGGGCCTTGGGAGCCCAGTATGAAAGGTGCTATAGAAATGTAATTTTGATTTAATTTGGTTTGATTTACAGTTTGAAAAATGAAAATCTTTCTGCAAAGCTAAGACCCCTGTACAATTTTTCCAGCTTGCTTCTGCTGCTTGCAAAGCTACTTGCATTCCCTTTTGGATCACTGGGGATTTCCTTGACACATTTACACTCTGTTCTCAATAACTTCATACCCAGCCTCATGCTGACACTTTCTCACTTTCTCTCTCTTTTTATTTATTAAAATTACCTGCTCCACAGGTATTAAACATAACCAAGCCAAGCAGAATAGAGGCCAGTTATAAAAACATAGATGACTACATTTTTCCCTGTTATGATCAATGACAGGCACTTAGTCCTTTAAAATATTGCTACACCTTCAGAGCCTGGAGATCTGGAGACCCCAATAGCATCAGAGGTTTTAAAAAAACATTGCAGACATTTCCTTTCAAATCCCTGTACTTCCTGAGTTTCTGTCCTTATTTTTGTACTATGGTGTCATTCTATTTGATGCTGGGATCCTATACTGGCAGGCACTCTACAAACCCACAGGATTTGCCCCAGAAACCACACATTTAAACAGACAAAAATATTGACAAGAAAGCAGAAGTACTAGAGAGGTGAAGTGATTTGTTCAAGGCCACAGAGCAGCCCACTGGCAGGGCTCACTGTGGAAGACAGGCTTGCTGGTGCTGTACCCACAACAGTTACCTGCCTCTAAATCTCTGAATTCATCCTTTAATCCTTTGGCATTCACAAAGATTTTGAAAATTTGCTTTACTGGACTTGGGGAAACTTTATGGTCCCTGAAGTGGAAAATATCAAAGAATACAATCAGCACTTGTGAAATTAAGTTAGGTTATTGAATGTATTCCTAGAAGCTCATACCTCTGTGAAGAAATACAGTAATCCATGTTCCCTTGCCAGAGTTTCCTTATGTGTGACAGACTTATGGTGAAGGACAGGAGAAAAATGGGAATGATTTTACCTCTTACCAGGAAGATTTTCTTGTCTTTGATACATAGTAATAAATGGCGAAACGACACTCAAAACTCGGCAGATGGGGAACAACTTTGGAGTTAAAACAAAGGAAGTTTTCTTGTAGGTTTAAACAGTGGAGAAGTGTTTTGGGGTAGAATATGACTTCTTGGTGTTACAGTAATCAGAATAAAAATGTCAATAATTAAAAATGGAGGGCAGTTTTGGCACAGTTTTTCACTAGAGGCGCTGCACTTCCTAATGATATTAATTAACCTGTTCTTTGCTAGATGATATAAACTAGAGGTAGAAAGACACAGCACATGGTGAAGTAGAGAACTGAGCTGGTATCCTGAGATGACACTGACACTGCGTTGAAAGCGTTGTTTCGGGAGGGATTCTTCTCAGCTGGCTTGTAATGGGCATCAAATTTATGGTGGTGGCCTGAAGCCCCTCTGCAGTGGTGGGAGGACTCTGCAGAGAGCGAGCCCCTCTGGGGGTGATTCATCCTGTCTGCCTCAGGTACCCATGTAGAAAGGGATGAATCCTTCTCTGAAGGGATCACTTAGTCTCCTCTGAGTACAAAGGGAGCCTGGATGACTAGTGCACTCTCCTAGCTGCCTGCACTTCTGGGGAATTACAAGTAGGGGAGATCAGCCCCACACCTTTATGTCCTTTTTCATGTTGCCATCAGAAAAGGGCCAACCTGCCAGGGGCAGGCCGACACTCTGTGCTTGTGAGTATTGCACACTCCAAGTTTTGGGAGTGTTTCCAATGTCCCTCTCCCAGATTTCTCTGGAACACTGCTGGCTGCATTCCTGTTGCATCCATAGCTTTCTTTACAGCCTCAAGGCAGGCTGCTGGGAGAGGAGTATTTTTTTTGTGTGTCAAAACATGATTTCTTAGGGAAACATAAAGAGAATACAGCTGTAACAAAATAGAGAGACAGGTGCAAATACCTATTTATGTTTTTAAAAACTGCAGATGTGTGTATGTGTGTACATAGAACTGCTCAGGCAAGCTAGGATGCATGGATTAATTGAAACCTGTACTCTTCAGAAAACCATTTGAGATGTACTTGGTTTGATGTTATATTTGTAACCAACACCATAGTGGTTGTTGGGGTTTTTTCTTCTTGGGAAATTTCAGATGTGGTATTTAGCTTTGTTTGGAATGAAGGCAAGATTTTTGGCACGGAATAATTTCCTGCAAAAGAAAATTGGGACTCTCTAAGGCTTCAAAAGTCATGTGAATAGTTTTATCCTGCTGGTCTATTCTTGGTGCACTATTTATCTTCCTTCTCCGTGCGCTGTGCATGGCAGGGCCCCATCCTCTTGTGATGCATGTGTCAGGAGAGCCTTGGTTCTGACTGGGAACTGCAGATACCATATCATTAAAATTAATAAACAGGAAGAGTGGAGGTTCCTGGAGAGACTATGATAAACATTTGACCAAACTTATTTTGTTTTAAATTGTGTCATCCTTCAAAAAGCAGTATCTTCACTATCTCGTCCCTTGTGCCTTTCTATCATGTTTCTGTCATTTGCTGAAGTTACCTATTCACCTGTCAGCCCACTTTCCTCCCCTTGTCACACTTACAAGGTGGCTGACACCTTTTCTTGTCCTTCACTGACTGATGGCTCCTAAACCAGGCCTGGCTTTCTGTGCCTCTCCCTAGGAAGACCCTCTGAGTATTCTCAGAGTATGCATGGGGGTACAGGCATATTTGCTCTTCAAGTGAAGAGTCATGTCAGGTGGGTATAGTGACTCAGAAACAGCTTCTCCAAAATGGAACTAGCATTGCTCTTTTTATTTTATTTAAAAAGGAAAACACTTAAAATATTTTTTTTAAACACAGTTTATTAAAGCATGTTGTTTGTAAAAACAATAGAGATCTGTGGGTATAGTTTGGCTCCTTAACCTTTAATCGTCCCTTGCAGGTTTTTGGAAGTTCTCCTCCACCCCAACTTGGGCTAGCATTCTCTCCCTGCTTCCACATGTTCCCTCACCTGCTGGGAAGCTGCATGTGACAATATATGAGCAATCCTCCTGATGACATCCAGGCTCCCCTGCTGTACTCCAGACTTGAGATCCTGCAGTGATTTAACATCTTTGTTTCTAAGCTTGGTTTAGGAAAGATTACACTGTTCTTTGCATAATGTGTGCTTACCGGATCCATGAGACTTATTAAAAACATATCCAGAAAGTCCCCACCTCCCATCTCCTCTCCTGGGGCTGTCCCCACCTCCCATCTCCTCTTCTGGGGCTAATGGTTGTGCTCCATGATAGGTTCATCATTTCAGATATTCTCCTGCAACAAACCCAGTCACTCCCTCTTGGAATCTTCCCTTGGAGCTTTCATCTTTCAGGTTCATTCCCTGTTTTTGTGGGTAGTTGCCATACTGGCTCCACCTGTTGGAAATCCTATGTACAGGGAAGGGTGCTGTAGCCACTTTCCCATACATTTACCCATTTTCTCGTCATCATCATCTCCCTTCCACACCAACACTTTCTGCCTCTGAAGCCTTCTGACCTGAGAGAAGCCAGAGAAGGAGAGTTAAAAACAGGATAGCCACGCTGGGAAATTGATAATAGATTGTATCTGCCATGGTTTTGAAGTCAAGACAGCAAAGCTGTTGCTGTGGTGGAGGAGTTTGTAAAAGTTAACATTATCCACATTTGCGGAAGTCCTCTTTCCCTGGGAAGACCTTGGGTTTTCAAACTGCCTGAATCAAGTCTCAGGAGAACCCAGTGGTAGGTGAGAGAAGGTCTGATGTGAGGCAGAAAGAAGAGGGAGTATAAATCATTCACCTCTGACTGAGGTACCAAACAAACCTGAAGCTGCTGCTGAGAACTTGGAGAAACCAGTCATATGTATTGTTCCTTCTCCTGAGGAAAAAAAAAAAAGGTGAAAAAAATCAAGGGGAGCAAAACATTTCCTTTGCTTTGCATATTACAAAAGGCACCAAATGCAGAAAAGAAGAGGAGCAAGTAGGCTGATAAGAGATTTCATTTCATTCCCCTCAGGGTGCCAACTTACCAGTGGTAACCTCATGGTCTGTTGATGTCATTCACACAAAGCAGTTACTTCTGAAGAGACAGGTTTCCTCAGATTTTACCATCTGAGGGAAAAATAGAGGAAAAAATTGTTTGAAAAGGAAAAAAATGTTAAGGTGTCTGTGTTTTACCAAAAGCCCTTGTAGGAGGTTATTAACTTCAAAAGAAAACTAAATTTATCGTAACTTCTCTCCTCCCTCCCTGTGTTTCTGAAAAGAGCGCTTGCTGTGATTGTCTGAGCCATTAAGGGCTCCTGTAAGGGCAACGAAGTCCCGTGCTCCCATGTCTGTGTGCTTACTGATTTATAAACCTCTCTGTAGGTAAAAAGAAGAAGGTGAAACTTCCCCTTTAGTGGCAGATGGGCTCCAAAGACTAAAATACAATTATTATGCAGACTCTCAACATGTAGAAAATGGGAATAAAAATCTATGTCTAAGATCCATATGAGGGAAACTTTCTTCTCAGGCTCTCAAGGGAGCAGACTTCATCACCCCAAACTTTTTTCTTCTTTTTGAACAATGATTCCTGGAAAGAAAGACAAGGTTTAAAAGCAGTTTCCAGAGGTGAACCACAGATGCCACCTGTGCCTTTTGAATGTTAGCCTGCGATCCACACAAACAGGCTGCGCTATTCATGTACCTCTGTGACATTTTGAAGAAAAACTTTTTAGAGAGTCTGTGCAGTGGGACTGGCAAATAGGAGATTTGTGTTTTCTCTTGCATTGGAGTAAAACCTGAAGGAGACAGGAAGGTAGCTGAGCTGCTCATGCCATTGCTAGTACGAGAGAGTTAATCTGGCATGACGCAGAAGGTGGAAGATTTCATAAAAAGCTCGTGCCATGTGGTAGTGGTTTCTAGTGCCCAAATGCGCATTTCATATCAGTGTGACATGCTGGCTTTTTCTTCATGGGAACCTTCTCCCCTCTGAGCAGGTCCACTTGCTTCTCCCATCTGTATGAACCTGATCCTTATGTTCCCTGGCAATGTCACACTTTTGGCAGAGCTCTTCATGTCCCAGCCTTTCTCTCCTTGCAGCACATAGCCTCGTATTCAGTGGTCTTTTCAGGATGTTACGCAGTCAGTGCTAACCAGCTCTGGTGGAAACAGAACCACCAGGCCCCAGCTGGCCGGGGGGCAGGTTGTCCTGCATGCTCTGTTCAGACACACTTGTGTCGGTGCTGTCAGGGAAGTGGGTTTGGTGTTGGAGAGCCCTGCATTGCAAGGTGAAACTTCAGGAACTTTAGGGTGAACAAACCCTCAGTTTTGCCTAACCTGGTAAATATGGGGTGAGAAAATTGGAAACCTTTCCTAGGGGCATGGGCATTTCAGCTTGGACACACAGCTGCCAGCCAGTGCTGTGACCACTGCCATCTACTTGGGAGAGGATGTGCAAAGGCAGGAGACCGAAGTGGGTGGTGCTGGTGGAAGCAGGTCCTGTGGCAGCCAGGGGGATGGCAGGAAAACTGCTGCGGTGCTAGCTGCCCATGGGCACCCTGCAGCAGGCAGGGGAACCACGGCAGGAGTGTGGAAAACAAAATAAATTCTGTGCATTGGTCTGTGTTTCCCCCTGCTCGTCGGGAGTGTGCCCCATGTAATTCCAGCGGTGTTACTGGGTGGGTACCGATGCAAGTGACAGCCCTGCTGAACTCTTGTGTTTTCTCTGCCTCTAAAGTAAGCAGCGCTTAGGAAATGGGTAGTTAAAATGCCCAAATATCCCTGAAGTAAGCTTAGCCGCAAAATAAGTGACTTAATTAACATACAGTAGATACTCATTGTTAAGTTAGAATGCCATCCCCTCCTGCAGGGATTTCAGTTAAACATGATGATTGATAAATTGTTATATTCACACGGTGTCACTCAGTGATATAATCATGGCTTTTGTAAATATTTAGTCAAGAGAGCAATCCAGCTGTTCCCAGCCAGGCTTCATCTAGTGTCAGCCAATGTTCAGTGCTGCTGATTTATTTCATGTGTTGCTTAAGCCTTGAGTAAGATCACATTTTTATGAGTCTCGAAATACCTATGGTAATAAATAGTGAGAGTGCTGGAGCTAATGACAACAGCAGAAATAATTATACGGAAAAATATTGCCCAGGGTCCAGAATATGGCCAGGTACTTAACTATTTGTAGTTTTTCAGGATGACTGCTTAGCAGCTTTTGGTCTAGATTTATGGCAAAGCAGCCCTCACCAGATGCCATTGGAAACGGAATCCAAGCAGGAACCAGTTTTCAAAAGGATACTAGCATTTTCTCCCAAAGCTTGACTTAGCTGTTGATGAAGGGTTGAAGTTAAAACAGTGTTGGGCAATGAATGAAAATTCCATTTTCCAAAGGATTTCAAGATTTTGAAATTTACCTTAGGTTCAATTTAGAGCGAAAGTCTGAAATTCCTCCTCACAGAAGAAGGTTCTAGGAAGGATTCCATCTGAATCACTTGTGCTGGTTTTGCTATTCAGTACAGCACTAGAATGTAAAATATACAACTATATTAAAAATAGAAAATAATTCTCAGATGAAACACTGACACTGATGCCTTGAGGTGGCCACCNTATCTCTGAAGGTGTCCATACCTGGCATGTTCACAGTGTTGGAGCCTTCTTGTGTTTTTTTTCCTAAAATGTATTTCTGCAGAACTGAAAATTCTGTCAGCCAGTTCGTCTTTAATGAATTTATATTTTCTGATACTCCTTTTCTGACCGTGTTCTTGTTTGATGAAACACCCATGCAACTTTTCCTCACTCATCTGTCTCACTTTTATTTTGAGAACTCTTCAGGAATAGCTTTTGTTCTCATGTCAGTTCTTTGTTGAGGAACTGGCTGTCGTGATGGCCTACCCCCAAGACTTGGAAGTGATTCACAAAAAAAGAAAGTTTAAAAAAGATGACACCCAGTTTGGGCTGTATTGCGTATTTGAGATAGCATGCTTCACCCACAGGACAAGATGGTAGATGCTGAATTTAACTTATTCCCAGTAAAGAACCTCTTCAGTGACCCATATAGACACCTCTTACTGACAGCAGAGGAACAAATTATCTTTACTGCCAAAGTTTTATTTGCAGAAAATTCAACTTTTTGTTCCCTCTTTGCAATTTGTGTTCTTTCATGTTCAGAAGCAGCTCATAATTACAGGGTGTTTCTAATTTTCAAGGGTATGTGGAGATTTTGAAAAGAAATGCAGTATTAACAACCGTGGGGGTGAGCACCTTCAAGAAGGTAAGCTTAGATCAGTACACTCTGAGCCTTTTGCTAACTTGGATCCTAAAGTAGGGGGGACACTCCAGGAAGGAAAACAAAGCCTAGAAGGTGCCTGAAAGTAACTGTAGCTCACTGACAGAATGAGGTGAGGTCGTCCTACAGCACTATAGACAGAGCGAAGCAGAGACTTCTTATTTGTTGAGTGCGTGAAAACATCTGAGGCAAAGGAAAAGCTATTTCAAATGGGCATTAGCATGCCTGTTGGCACTCTCAGACTGATATCAAGGGCGCCCTTGAGCTCAGAGCCAAGTGGAGGTACACCCCTTGAGAACCCGAGGTGACAAAGTGCAGGTGGAAATGCTGTTCAAATGTATATTTAATGGACATGGGGATAAGCTGTGTTCCAGTCAGTGAAGGTAGGAAAGGAAAGCACAAAACCCTCCTCTAACAATATCTCATGGTCGATAGCACTAATGGGAAGTAGAACTTCAAAACCAATAGAATTACTCTAAAGCCAACAAATTGAACTGCAGAAACGAGTGGACGACTGGCAATTTTTAAACCCACTGCCCAGTGGGTCATGTGTGTTACCCTTTCTGCCTGAAATATGGGGAAGGTAGAGCAATTGGGGCCTGCTGCTGCAGAGTCCAGCTCAGGTTGTATGGATTTGTTTGGATTTTTTCACTCTAGATCTTCATTCTGATTTTTGTGGAGACTAAAGGGAAATGATCCAAATCAGAACCAAAGAAGAAATTGCCCCTCTGCCATTTGCTGGCAATAATCACTATTTTTCAGTACCTACAGGGAGAATACCTCAAAGTTTTATTGGCAATAAATATATTCAAAATGCTAATGTTAGTTACCTTAGCAATATTAGTTTGTTTCTTATGAAAGACCTCTTCATGCAGTTGCACAAGTTTCCGGGTATTATAAACCAGTTCTTGCTTCCGTGTAGACCCTGAGAATTCAGGGTTTATGGTTTGCTCTTTCTTATTCTTATCCAGCTGTGATGTGGAATCTTCCCACTCACTTGGTTTTTGCAGGCTAATATTCACCGAGTTTGGCATTCATCTCACCTAACCGTAGTTATTCAAAAATTACACAGTTTATCTGCCTGAGTAGTCTGGGCCGCTCCTGTAGTCAGTGGTGAGACTCAGGCAGGTTGATTCATTCCATCCTCCCAGGTATCACCCTCTGGAGGTGCCCGAGTCTCTATAGGGAGACAGATGGCTGAGGTTAGGTGAGGTGAACCTCAGCCCCAGTGCTCAGCAATAATGGCTTGGCGCGTGCCCAGAACACCTGGGGTTCCCTGGGGAAATCACCCTTCCAAACGCTAGTTAGAACGTGCACCTTTTAGCATCCAGAATTAAAGGAGTTTTTATGTGCTTTCTCTAGGTCCAGTGTACATGTAGGTTTTGTGTGTAATAGAAAAAACTTTGCCCTGTGTTTGACCTACATACTTAAACACAAACACGGCCTTAAATTACATATTCAGTATTTTTATATATCTGCTGTCTGTGTGAACATGCACATATTTTCTGCATAATAATATTCAGATATATGGTTCTCTATGATATTTTACTATTAAAGTGCTGGCAATATGCTCAAAGCTTTCCAAAATACAGATAAAGGCAATTCCTGTCAGAAGAAGGTTATAACAAAGATGAACATTAGATTCACAGGGAGTGAGAGACCAGAAGATTCTGAGTTCACTGTTTGTTTTTTAGCCTCATTTCCTTAGAAAAACGAGGCTTCTGTGTTGCACTGTGGGTGAAGTGAGGTATGTAGCTGTCCTCTCAGTGACTTTTGAGCTGGTTGGCCAGCTTTAGCCAAATATAACCAAAGAACATTTTCTCAAGAGACAAAGCTCTGAGAAAAAAGACAGCTATTTAGAAGAGAGAGTGAACTTACTGAGGAAAAGGTACAGGGTAAGCCATATTAGGTGCTAGAGTATCTACAAAAGAATCCTATATGGAAATCCAAGTAGGGGTGGAGCATCACCTGTAACTGGTGTTGTGCTAAGCCCTAGGGAATTGGGCAGGGAGACCCATCGGAATCAATGCATTAATGATTTTAGGATGCAAGAAACATATGCTATACTAGTAGTGGCCTTTATGTTTGAATCTTCCTTAAGAATGCGATATATTAAGAGTTCTCCCAACTGCAGGAACAAAGCTCATTAACTGGGGGAAGGAGAAGTGGAAGAGATGAAGCTGAGGATTGGTAGAAAGTGTGAAAGCAAAGAAGAATTTAGCATTCCTACAGCTTCTGCCATTTCTCATATGCAGATTTATCTATCTATTCAATATGACATTAAAATTAAAGATATTTTTCTAAAAGTATGGTGATCTTGGTGAGTTTTATCAGGTGAGGGCATCTCTGATTAGCTCTGTGTTTTGTGGATTTCTAGCCTGTGCTGTGTGATCACTCACACAGGGGTTAACCTCCCTCATCTGCTCTGACATTGTTTTCAAGGTACAGTTTTTATGGAAAGAGCTGCCTGATATCATTGTCCGTAAGAGTAGAGGAAAGAGTTTATTGGCCAAATAGGGCAGTTCCTGGCCTGGGCGTTCCTATGAACACAGCTATAGCAACACACTTTATCAAAAACAGACAATTCCAGAGTGCAAATAGTTCCATCCCTGTTTGCTGATGGTCAGAATTAGGATTATTTTATCAGATATGGTGCGTGCCTCTGGTGCACACAATGTCTATTTTGATTTTGATATTGATGCAGGCTTCTGTACTAGCTCTTGGCTATTATGAAAATGAGAAGAGAGGGGTCAGGTTTCTAAACTGAGATTTTCTTATTGCACGTCCTTGGTTTTAGCACAGGAACAGGTAGACTTGGATTGTTGAACTGGGTGGGATGAAACAGGTGCTGTGTTTCTACCCCATGAATAGCTTCAGCTGTCCCCAGGGCTCTGGGTCATCCTGTGCAATGCAGTTTGCCTAGGACTCTGTGTGCAAGATGCTTTGTGAATCTCTTTCCAGCCCAGCTTGCGGCCTTTTAGGCAAGCTGTTTATTCAGTCTTGCTACTATTTTGGACTTTCATCTTCCCAAGAAGCTTTTCCAGAGAAAGCTGAGGGAGAAAGAAACTGCCATAGCAGTGATGGCAGGTGTGTTAAGTCTGCCTGCCTACATGCCCTGCAGCAGCCTTTGGACTCGTGGAAGCTTCCTGAGCAGTGGAAGAACTGATCAGGTTACAGACTGTAGGGAGCAGAAATGTCTGCCAGTTTATTCTACGTTTCTGCTTCCCCCGGTCACACATTGGATGATGACCCAAGACTGTATCATCCAAGACACGCTGCACTTGCAATTGTTGAGGTGTATCAGTAGTTTTCATCTTTCTTTACAACATGAGGTACTCGCCACTAGATTTGATTTACAATTAAATGGGAAATCCTACAGTATATTCCCGGGGCCCCAGGAGTGATAAGTCATTTGAGTTATATTTTTAATAGATTGTTATAAATCATTTTTATATTGCCATAATTGAATAAGGTGCTTTAGAGAAACAGAAGACTGCACATTCCCTGCCCCTAGGAGTTTGCTTGCTAAGTACATCTTGAGGTACAAAAGGTACTTTGTGTAATTTTATGCAGTGTGAGCCCTTGCTACTAATGACAGTGATATAAATGTGGCCCATATCCTGAAACAACTTAATGTGTGCTTAATGTGGAGGATTTAGAGTGCCTCTGGATGAGTGTGGTGATTCATGCCGGAGAACACAAGACTGCCTCCTGCACCACCTGCCCTCCTGCCAGAGGTGGCTGCCCTGCCGCTGAGGGTGTGCTTCAGACGTAAAGGCCATCAGCCTGGTGCCAACGGCTTCCTGACAGCGACCAGGGAAACAGCAGAAGAAATAGCCCAAACACAGAACGACCCATCTTCTGGCACATTATCCCAGGGCATTTTAGGGACTTTTGAGCCAAAGTTTGTTTAATGGGATGATGGGGCTATCTTACGCGAATTTAAGCTTAAGCTGAAATCGATATAGTTGCAGTGTGGTCATATGCCAGCCTGGATAATTCCATTCTGCATTTTCATCTTCCCTTGATGCATCCTCAGATAAAGCATTTGTGCCCTAAAGCTGTGGTGTTTTGTTTGCTATTGCAATTTTGTAACAGCTGCATTCCGCTCCAGAGATAGATGCATTTTGGTGGTAAGTGATCCTTAGGTTTAAATAATCTATAATTCTTTGGAGCACTTTTTGGGCTTGTAAAAGGTGCTATACAAATCAATGAATAATTTTCACTCACCATTGTTTGTAATATATTCTTAGTTTTCAACTGAAAATAAAATTTCTTTTCCTATTGATTTTCTTCTTTTATGTTTTGCCAAATTGATTTTTCCTTTTCCTAATGGAGCAGAAACTAACATATCTGGATTTCAGTTACTTCACCCTTTCTGATTCAGCATCATTTAGGATATCAGAAGGAATAAAAACAGCTCTAAGGAATAGTATTCATTCCTTAACTTCAAGGGAGCTGACACTGTTTTAATCCATTTTAAGGGAGAGTGTGTCTTTTGGGTTTTTAAATTTCATCAGTGGATTTGTAAGTGTTCTCTAAACAAATATTAAAGATACAAGTATAAATATGATGTTATGACTAGGGAGGGCAAGGTGTGAGAATTAAGCAGGGTTTCAGGCAGGCCTAACTCTTGGGTTGCAGAAGAAAGGTTTGGAGGTCTCACTGAAAATGTGGATGGGGTTTGATGATCTACTTCCATTTCTGCACACCACGGCCCTTCTGCATTCAGCTGGAACACAGACAAGGTATTTATTCCTATAGTATTTTCAGATCAGCTTTGATCAGGAAGAGTCACAGTTGTCTTGAGATACAAAGTACGATCCTCATCTGGGGGCTTGTTTTTTTAAGAAGCCAAGTACTCCTTTCCATTTAGGAGATTAAGGGGGCCTTTGGGCATTCGGTAGCTAAGAAACAACTTGAGAGCTTCTGAAATATTTGGCCTAAAAAGGTTGTGAAAGACTAGGCCATTCCCCCCAAATGAACAGTGTTATCTGAAATAAGTTGTGTTATCAGCTTCTGAACTGGTGTTTCTTAGGAAGCTCAGCTATGATTGGAGGGTTAATACAGCCAGTGACTACAGGGTAGTAGTTCAGGCTACAGTAGAGAACAATGAGATTCAAAAATACTGAGATAAACAAAATATTTTTTTAATATACCAGGTCTTATGAAATTCAAGCTGGGGTAGAGAGAACCAGAGAACTAGCTGAAACAGTACCATAAAGTTTAGTTTATCCCCAGAAGTCCTGAAGGACAGGAGAGGTTCTGGAGAATGGAAAAAGGGCAGAGATAGTGTCTATCCATAACAAGGAGAAACAGCTGAACGCGGGGATTTGTAGTCAAGTTGTATACCTGCTAATACATGGAACAAACAATCAAACACCAGATCATAAACTCCTTGAAGGGAACAAGGATGTGAGCAGGACAGCTAGCATGTATTTGTCAGGAGTAAATCACCTGAAACCAATCTCTTTTCCTTCTGAGACACAGCAACAGGCCTTGTTGGTAGGAAAAAACCAATGGTTGTCAGGTGTCTTGATTTTAATAAGATTTTTCATACTGTTTTACAAGACACAGTCAGAAGCAATATGGAGAAACCAGAATGAGAAGAAACTGTCCTCTGAGGTCAGTACACAGCTCTCTGGCAAGCTGTAATCAGAGACCAGTTACCAATGGTTACCTGTGAAACTGCAAGGGGATTTTGAGTGGAGTGCTTTGGGATCTGTGCTGGGAAAGAGTGTGATGACGAGCGGTGGTGGAAAGCAGAGGTTCTCGTTTGCTTTGCAGGCTGCGATGGGCTGTGGGCCAGGAGGAGAATGGGTTCAGAATGTAAAGTAACCCGGAGAAGCTGGATGGATGGCCTGTACAAACTGAGGCAGGGACAGCTGCAAAACTCTCCTCTGTTGAAGCAGGAACACTGAACAGCATTAATGCAACAAGAGTGAGTGACTTCTTGAAGAAAAGCCTCTTGGTTTTGGAGTGGATCATCTTAGAAGAGGTAATAGGTGAGATGTGAGTCAATAGGGTGACACACTTTTGATCAACTCTTCATGATCTGTGAGAGAAGACTGAACAAACTGGGGATGCCAGATCTAAAGAAGAAGGAATATGATAAATCTTGAAAAGTTACTAAAAAGCAGAAAGAAATAATCTGTACTCTTTGTCTACTGGGACAAGGGGTAATGGGCTGTAACCTCAGTGAGAGACATGGCTTAGATGCCAGCAAGATCCTTCTAGTACTAATAATTGCTAAAAGAGGAAATAGCCTGCTTGGAAGCTTACCAAATGTCCATCCTTGGGGGTTAGACAGATTACAGTCCAGAATAACGTGGGTCTTATTCATCTTGCCTTTGGGAGATGAACTAAATGTCCTCCTGAAGTGCCTTTCAACTTCAGTTTCTTGAATTTAGGAATCTTTTAAACTACATTTTAATCTCCTTTCATTTTGGTCCAGATAAGCCTACCTAGTCTGTGAAGAGTTAAGAATTTCAGTGTTCCTTATTATCTTACAGACAGCATTTAGCATCAATTAAAATGGCAAAATCTTACGATTCGTTCTGCACCTTTGCTCAGCCTTATCCATTACTCTTGAATCAGTTAAATAAATATGGTTTAGCTGCAGTCTACTGAATAAATGTTCTCTCTTTATTTCTCTGTATGTATGTCTGTACATATATAATATATATATATTTGAAATTATGATTCCATTTATCCCAAGTTTCTGGAATTTATTGATTTTTTTAACAGTGTTTAAATTACATCCACTTTTATGGAGACAAATCTGTTGAAGAATTAAACAGCAAAGTTTGCTCCAATCTATAAACATGACAGGGGGATGATTTCCTCTCATTTGCTAAATATACTGCTCCTTAGTTGGAGACATAAATAAGAATGTTGCCTAAGTAGGTCATATTTGAGCTAGGGCTTTTCAAAAGACATGAAAGCACCCACCGTGAATATACACTTCAAAGCCAGAACCCATTTTTTTGTGCACATTTTGTTCCCGAGAAGTTTTCCATCTGTTCTAATGTCATGGCTTTGCCACAGTGGCTTGTCCTCAGACTCTGTATCTCTGGCAACTCATATGTTTTACTTTTTAATGCGGCAGGTAAAGGAGATAATTGGAAGACCTTCAGAGTCAGGCGGGGGGGGGTGGGCAGGAGGGAAGGGGGAATCTTTCACTTCTAAATGGAGGCGAAGGACAGACTTCCTCTGCTCCTTGTTGTTAGATAGCTAGTTTGATTGGATGCCAGGAGCTGAAAGGAGGCAGTGTGCATTTTGAAAGGCTTTTCGAGGAGCAAATCTGAAATTAAACGACAGATAATATTTATAGAGGTTAGTGAAGTTCACTTCCCCCTGCTCTCTGTAGCAGTGCAGTTCCAAATTCAAGATTCTTGATGGATTTAAACCCTTTTTCATCAGCAATAGTCCGACCTGATCTGCCTGTCACTTTCTAAAACGACGCCTTTCTGACTTCTCCATGTAGCTCTGAAAGGGGAGGAAGCTTCCTCACTAATATGTCACTCAACCCACCCACCTAGACACCCACAGCTTGTTTGAAGCCAGCATAGGAAAAAAAAGACCACCACACCACACACCCTGGATTGTAGCCATGCTGAAGAAAGCACTTCTTTAAATATCAGTATCAGTGAACACTGGTCCTAGGGGTGAAGCCAGAAATAAAACCCTACTTAACTTGTATTTTAAGCCGCCCCTCGATCTTACAAAACAAGCTGAGCTGTGCATTTGCTATTTTATGTGCAAATCAGTGATAGCATCATTGTGTGTTATATTTACACAAGAATTTTTATTTATCTGGATTGCAGAGTGCCCATCAGCCACACAGGAACTTCTGGATCACCACTGGGTGCCATGTGACTCACGAGTTGCCCTACTCAGTTGGTGACACTTCTGTAATGGTCCAGTTGGTGACATATCTATAATGGCCTGAGGAACAGAAGGAACATCCAGGGTCTCAGGTTGGCTCTGCAAGGAACTGGCTGCCATGCCATTGCCGATGCAGCAGTATGGAAAATGACACAAAAGTCAGGGAATGGGTTTTGTAGGAACCAGACACCAGCAGGAGCAGTGACTGCTGGGGAAACAGGAAGGCTTCAAGACCTACAGGCCATGTGCATATGCCCGAGTAAGTCCACAGCGATGGACTGAAGGGCTGAGCTCAGCTCTGGGCGTCTGCAGGTCCCAGGACTGTGCCTGGGAGAAGGCTTTCATGTGGTATAAAGAGCTCCTCTGGTGTCTTTGGCACAGTGGCCGGGCAAACGGCCCAGGGAGCAAAACCTATTTCTAAGTATCTGAAAAAGGTCTTCTGGGGCAATCTGCATCTTCCCACCCCGAGGTTGATAACATCCACCATTACCACCACCCTCACTGCAGACAACCCTGAGACAAGTGAATGCATTTAGTACGTCACCACTCACATGTATAGCAACCCTTTGGGCAGCACTTGTGTTTTCTGGTCTCTAAAGAAAGGGCAAACTGCCTTTCTTCCTGCATTTCAAAATGCCTTCATGACACAGTCCTAGCAAGCCTGTGAAACACAGTCAAGATTCAGAGCAGGATGGACTGCCACCTGGTTCACAGCAACACCTGGCAGCGGGATATATAGAAACACACTGCCATATACAAGGAACTTAATTATTTACCCGTTACAGAAAGATAGAACAGCATAAGAATAAGTTTCAAAAGACTTAGCAATTAAGACCAGAATGAATGTGAGTCATCTGTCCAGCAAAAGCTGTGCCAGATGCAGACACGAAGTAGTTCTGCATGTTAATCCCACTTAGGCAATGCTTGTCCTATGACAGCGAACATTTTCTGTCAGTTTGTGAGGTGGTACATGCACATGCATACACATGAACTTCAGTGTAATTTGGGGTTGTTCAGTTTGCCGAACTGAATCTGCCAGCTATTCATCTTTGGGCATTTTTAATATGTCTCAAAGTAATTTGGAAGTGTACAAATATTGTATTTTGGTCCAGAGATTGTCAATATAGACACTAACTGCAGAGCTGCCTAAAATTTGGATTTCAGTTTGAAAGAAATGACATTGTTTTGAAATGTGATGTATATTAAAGCAAGCAAAGCAAAGAAAGACTGAAGAAATTTCCAGCAGCTCTGCAGGGCCTACACCTGCTCAGTGGAACAGAGAGGACCATGGAATGCAGCCCTGGTAGTAAACCTTTGCTGGCAGTTCCCGAGATTTCTGGGTCTGGAGCAGTTCTGCAGGAAAGGAGACCCTGAGTGTTGAACAGATGTCCCAAATTCCAAGGCTCACCTCCAAAACCTTGAGTGAGATTCCCAGACAGTTGAGATGTCAGCTGTGTTTGGGAAAGCAGCAATAGTTTGGGAAGGAATGAATTCCTATTTTCTGATCAGAAAATTTCTGACCAGCTTCTCTTCAAAAGGCTTTGGTGTTATTCTATTTGTGGAATGGGAAAGCTGCAGAATCCCTCCTGTCTGGATTAATCCTGAAATCCTTAGACATCCTGGTCTCAGTCTGAGCATCAGAGCTTTTGGAGGTAGAGCATGACAGATGGTATGGCTGATGAGAAACAGTGGCCAAAGTGCTCTTTGCTCTGGTAGCTCTAGGCTTGCAGATGATTCCCCAGGGGATGTTTTTAGCCAGTCAGAGACCTTACCTTACAGAGAAGCCCAAGGTTTGAAGCTGGGCAGTGTTTACACCTTCACCTCACTCTACCTTGTGGAAGAGCAGCTTGCTGGACCTTGTGAGACAGACTCTGAGGTCCTGGAAGATGAAGTCAGACTGTTTTGGTGAAGGTTAAACATGACTGCTGTCCAAAGAACTGGTAACTATATGAGCGTGGAGGTATTAAATGTATAAGGTGTCTCAGATTGCTTGTAAGAAGGGTGGTAGTAGTGACATTGCGATGTGATTTACTCAGCTGTTTCCCATGCTTACCATGACTTTATTTACCTGTTCCTCATATTGTTCAGGTTGTCTGGATGGGGAAATATGTACAGTTGGGAGTGGATATAGCTTTTGAAACACAGACCCAGGGTCACGTGAAAAATGTTGCTGTTTCGATTGCAATCAGTTGTGAAAATGCAAGAGGATGAAAGGTTTTTGCTGGCTTGCTAATGGGTGCATGTGTATTCTTTTTCATGCTATTTCAGTGAAAACACCTGGAAATGAATAGAGGGTTTGAGGATTCAGGGAAGGAAAATGAGCTGCCAGTGCTGAAGGCAGCCAAGTTGAGTAGCAGACAGCAATATGCTACAGCTTGTGAGGCACTGCTGGGAGACAGCGAAACAGAGGAGCACAGAGGTCAGTGCTATTAACTCTGTGTAGTGGTATGTGCGAGTGAGAGTAGGGCTATTTCAAACTGGGCTATTAATTTTTTACCATATTTTGCTGATTTTTTTTCACCTTCGGTTTTATAAAGAAGATACACATTTGGTGAGGGCTTGCAAGCTGCCTTTAGAGGAACTGAGTGGAATCACATTGCTGGATCTAGCACTGATCTCTCTGAATTCAAGTGGTTGGTCCCAGCAACAGACTCAGGGGAACAGGATCAGCCTCTTGGTGGTTCAGATCTTCCTGGCTTCTTCACTTGGCTGCTCAGCTTGCCTGTGAAATGCATGAGCTGTAAGCACACGAAACATGAAGGCATAAAATAAATTCAAACTCCAAAGATGCCCAGCTCTAAAAACTGCCAGCAGAAAAGCGTGGTGCAATGGTAATTAACTTCCATGATGGCAGCTCCAGGAAAGGTACACACTGGGAACTATGGGAGATTTGGTGGGATGGACTGGAAGCACTGCTGAGGGGGTCATGGGCTAGTGGCAAAGTCCCCAGGGCCAGGGAGCACAGCAGGGCGCTGGAGAAGAGCAACCCTGAGGGGAGGAGATAAAGAAAAGGGCCTTTCAGTGCCTTCTGTACTCCTCCTACCCCTTTCAACGTGGCAGCTGCTCAGAGAGGCCATGAAGTAAGTGTGTTTCTCCTGAGTGCTTGCTGTAAACAGTGCGTACAGCAGCGCTGATTATACATCAGCTCGCTGGGCTAACTATAGCATAGTAATTAAAGGGGTGAGAACATTTTGGAGTACTTTCCGCCACTTGTTGTCTGTGTAATCCCCCTGTGTTTGGCAATAAATAGAACTTTTAAGTTTAATTAATATACACTTGGCTGGCTATCCATTTAAAAGCATGCTTCGGTGGCCCGAGACATTATCCACTTATGCAGAGTGTTGCTGGAAGAGCTGGTGCAACGCTGGAGAGGGAGTGCAGGGCCAGGGCAAGGGGTGCTGCCGAGCCCTGGAGCAGGGAGGCACAGCTTCAAGTCCCAGGGAATGTAGGTCAGTGGGCAATTCAGAGCATGCTCTGACACAAGCATGCAAGCGCAGCAAGAGAAGGCAGAGTAAATAAACAGCTTTTCTCCTGAATATGGGACAGCTTGGGCTGTTTTAAAAATTTATTTCTGAACGCTGGGTTTCGTAAGCGAGTTCCTCCCGGGCTGAGGTGTCAGAGGGTCAAACGAGTCTTGAGAGAAAAATGGAGTCTAGTATCTCTCTTTTCCCCTCAAACTTCTTTTGTGTAGGGCAGTTCAAACCGCTGATATTTTTTTTAAGAGTTTAGCAGAAGCAACAGCAACAAAAAACTCGGTTTGGATTAGATCAAATATACATTCCTTCCCTCCTCCTCCCCTCCTGGGATGAAACAAACAAACAAATCATGCCGTTTAGCACCATTGTGTCATTTGCCCCAGAACAAGCCATTTCACTTCATGCGCTTTTTGAGAAGCAGAGGCAAGGAACAGCTAGAGTTTCATAAAACTGCCAGAGGACTTGGACTCCAGTCTCAGCTCCAGTGAGTGCCAAGTTATTTATCTGCAACAGCAGGATGTCAGCAGGAGCTATTTCAGACCCCCCTTTGCTCCAGAATGCACCCCAGGTTGATGTTTGGAGGAATTTTCTGTGGGTGGCAATGAGTCTGTGCAGGTGAAGGAGTGAGTTGAGCGGCAGTGGATGCACAAAATAAGCCACGGAAGAGAAGGGAGGGTCAGGGTGGATGGGGAAAAGACTTGGAGAGAAAAGAGAAGGGTTTAGGAATGAACCAGGTCTATAATGCTGCAGCTTCTGCTTTTTTCTTTCCATCTCTGATACTATTTTTCCACTGCTATTCCTGCCTCTTCTGGTTGTTTACCCCATGCCTTCTCACCTCCTATTCTCATGTCTTTTTTACCTTCTCAGTCTTGCCCTCTGGACCAGGTACTTTGATCTGGGAAGTCAAGTTAGTGTGCCATGGTGTAAACTGATAACTTATGCTTCCTAGTGATGAGCTAGTGTATGTAGGGTTGTGTGTCTTGAAGATCCAGTTGTAGGTAACCAGCTTTAATTTTCACAGTTGTTTGTTTTGTTAATTATTTTTATATTTTTATTTTTATATTTATGTCTTTGTGTTGAAATTTTTTTTTTAAGTGCTCTGCAAGAGCAGATTCACTGGCCTATTCTGCAGGGTGGAGGGTGTGAGAAATGTCCTTTCTCCTGACTTCAGGGTGAAATGAAACAAACACTTGTTGAGTACAAATAGTTTCTCCTCTATTTTCTCCATCAGTTCCAGGAAGAGGGGAAGTGTTTCCCTAAGGGAAACCTTTCTCTGCATTATCAGTAAAGGAGCCTGAGGTGGCTGGCTCAGGTGCAAGTGTCGGCTGTGGGTGTCCACCTGTGCCTGGAGGAGCAGCGTGCTCTCTCTGATTGGTCTGGCCAGTGGCAGTTGAATTAGCAACAGAGGGTCCAAAAATAAGCAGATTTAATAAAAAAAGCTTCATGGCATGGTGGTTGGGCCCGTGCTGTGCAACTAATTAACTTGCTAAGCCTGTGGAAGCACTTCCAAAAACGAACTCCTGTTCTGTGCTCCTGTGCTTCCTGCATTCAGCTTCCTGCGCTGCTTCAGCTTCTGTCCCCTTCCCCAGGTGGTCAGCATAGCAATGTCACTTATGCCTGCCGTGTGTACAGGAGGGACGTGTCACATCTTGTGCCTTTCCTGGCCTGCCACTGTGACCTTCTGCAGTAGCTGAGAACATCAGCTCCCCCTCACTGAAGTGGGGAAGCTCTTTTGCTGAAAGAAGACTTCTCCGTTCTTCGGGCTTCCCTGTTACATGCAGTAGTCAACCACCAATAATTGTATATAAGAACAAGGACATAAGTGCTTTTCTGAGCTGTGCTTCCTTTTCTTCATGGCGAGTGGAGTGTTATCCCTCTGCACAGTTATCAAAGGCATAGATGTGCTTCACTTTTACATTGTGAGATTTATTAGCAATGCATGTGAAACATAGCTTCCTTTTTTCTAAGTCTTTCTGTTTTCTTCATTCACAGAAATATCCTGATTTTCATACTGTGGCTTGAAATGCCTGGCTCTGGCTATTTGTACCTGCTTTGTAATAGCCCCACTTGAGAGGTGAAAAAGGAGGCTCTAAAGCCCAATTCCAAGATTACGACCTGCACATTATTTTAATTTAAACTCACCTTCTGTTACAACAGAGAATCAAGGTGTAAGTGTGTAAAGTGCTTTGGGAGCCCTGTGATAAAAGGCCCTATAAAAACATAAATGTAAGCAGATGGCAGTCACAACCTGCCTGGTAGGAGCAACACACAAGCTCACAGGAAAGGGTGCAAACCCAAGCCCTTCCTGAAATTATCTCGAACAACAATAAATGTAACATTTTCTGGGGCCTAGGCATTTATAATATAGACCCCTCTATTTCTCACCACATTGCCTCAGACTGAGAGACAAGCTAAATCATCAGGTTGGACCTCCAAGCACTTTCAGGCTTTGTGTGCCTGTTTGAAAAGAGGTCCATGACTGTGGCACGACACCAATGGCAAAGCCATGGCCATGGCTCTATCTCAACCACTGTGGTGTTGATATCCTGAAGAAAAGGCATGAAATAAGAAGTCCTTGGATATAGCATCACCAGTTTGTGGTTAAGCTCAGTCTGGGGCATGTTGTGCAGAAATGGAAAGGAGGGAAACGTAATGAGCAAGACATGCAGCGACATGTTTGCTGAGGAACAGGGAGAGCTGATCTTTTTCCTACCCTTGCCTGTTCTTCTAAACACCATTTTTTCCCAAAGGATGGATTTTCTCTTTATCTAACTTGTCTTTTTTCCCTGCTGTGAAATGTTTTGGGTCAGATGATATTTTGCTGGGCTTTAGAAAACTGCTAAGAATTAATTAATTCGTAATTAAATTGATGGGGAAAAGACGTACAGAACTGTTAATAGAATTACATCCTCAAAAGGAACAAAAATAAGACAATTTCCTTTCATTTCTCTTTTTTACAGTTTGCAGTGTGACAGATTTCTGACCAAGTTCGAGTTTAGACAAAGTGCATGTGGCAAAAGTTGGAAGTGTTGTAATGCTGCCTACTGTGATTTGTATAAACATTTAGGATCCCCTGGAGAGGAATGTAATCCAGGGTTCCCTGCTTACACAGAAAGGCTCAGAACAATATAATATTTGAAAGAAAAGAAACATTTTTAATTGGATTTGTGCTGACTATTTTCGAAATACAAAGAAGACAGTTTATCCAGTAAGCTGCAGATTGTTTGCAGTCACAGAGAATCGGCAGGCGTCAAATTAGCTGCAGGACAGCCCTTGCTGTTGTTCTGTGAGCCCAACAAAATGTGAGATTTGAAGGAAAAATACTAATGATAAGAAAAGGCTGTAAAATTCAAGCCACATGCTTCTCTAAGTCTATGTGAGTTAGGCTGAACGGATCATGTGATCTCCTCATGCATTCCTCAAATGATAAAAAAGTCTAAGGGGAAGATTGTCAGGTTTGTCTTTCTTCTAGTCTACTTGCTACTGGTTGGGGCAGATCCCGGTGTGTGCTCTGCTTTGCTCACCCAGGACTGTGCTGCCAAAGGGTGACCCTGGCTTGCTCCCCAAGACCTTCCACCTCACTCTGAGCCCCTTGTACCTTTGGGGATGACCTTGCCTGCTTTTAGCACCCATCCTCCTGTAGTTAGCAGGAGAGGGGCAGCTCAGGCACTGCTCCCAGTTTCATGCTGAGTTGAGTCCCATTCCTGTTTGTATTAAATGTGAAGAGAGGAGAGACCTGTTGTTTCATCAGCAGCATCAAAGAGAAGAAAATTGCACTCCAATGTATCCAAATTTGCAGCATCCCTTGGCTTTTGTAATAGAGAGAGGATATTAGAGGCTTTTAGTAAGGGTATAAAGGCTAGTTTTATTTCCCTTTTCCTTCCATTGTTGCATTTTTCCCCCTTTCTTTGCATTGTTGATCAGTGAGGTCCTTTAGTAACATCAAGAGGCCTTGTTTTTTCAGATGCAGAATTCCTCTTAACATCAATAGCAGCTGAAGAATCACTAAACTTAAGGTGAGAATAGGCTTCAGAGCAGATAGAGTGCCCTGAGGCAACTAAAAGTTCTGTGCCTCTGTATTGTTTGTATTTATTATTTCCAAGTATTAAAAGAAATGTTAAAATGTAGTCCCATAAAAAGAAAAGATATAAGCTCAGGTTCACCCTACCGATCTTTTGGCACTCCAGGGATAACCTAAAATAAGGAATATTGCCACTCGGGCCTCCATCTATGTAACTAGTGAAAAGAAATGGGTATCTTCATGGATCACTTAAAAGTGTACACGATCTGAGAGCTCCTCTGGAGGGGACCGTTGCTTCACTGACTTGAGTGACTACACACCTACCCTGGTGTCTCAGACAGGTATTCACGGTTAGCCTGTAAGTGAAACTCTGGACAGGACAATTTGTACGTGACAGGATCCCACAACTGCTGTTTAAGGAAGGTGCACACTAGGTTGGTTCCAGGAACTATCTGGCAGAGCTGTTAGCACGTTACGTCAGGATTAATATAGCCAAGTGGGTAGGAATGATTTTTTGAAAGGACTTGAATAAGGAGGGCTCCTAAAGAATGAGATTTAAGGTGGGATAAAAAGAAACAGGATGGGAAGGAGGACTAAGAGTAAGGGCTTGGAAGTAGGGAGAAAAAAAGTTAAGCTGAATATACCTAAGTAACAGATAAATGCTCATGCTCATGTCACCTCTTCATTAAGGACCCCTAAGAAAAGTTCTTAAGAAAGAAGAGAAAAACCTCTCTTGTCTGTGGATGATGGTCCCCTCCTTTTCAGGAGGGTATTGGTTATAGCAAGGAGAAGCTAAGATAACGAGGAATGCAAGGGGGGATGATTCTGCAAGACAGTTTTGGGAGGTGTCCCTCATATTTCCTGACATTAGACATCTACAGGTATAGATGTCATGTCTGAGCTGGTTGTCCTGAGCTATCCTTTCAGTCAAAGGAGAGCAACTGCTGCTTTTGTGGTGCAGCTCAGATGAGCTATTTTAGATGTCTGCTTAAAAGTGTGAAAGATTTGTTTCTATTGGTGAAAATGGAGTTGAGGGAAATTAACTCAGGTGCAAAGATTACAGTTTATAAGATACTATCAAATGATATGTAAACTTGCATTCACCTCCAAAGAGCATACAAAACTGCCAAATATTTTGGTCTTTCTGGACAAATCTTACTGTTGCATGATCCAAGTAGGACTTTTAGGTGGTCAAGGAGACTTACAAGACTGATAAATTTAAGAAAAGGCAAAATGAGATATTTTTGTTAAATTGCATTTCTTTATTAGTCATCACTTCCCTTTTTATTCTGAGAAACAGCCCTCTTCAGATGTGTTCATTTTATTTGGCAGAAGTGTAGATAACTCCAGATGTTGCTGATTCTTTTTCAGTTCCTTGCCTTAGGAAACTTCAGTTGCACCTAAGAGAAAATAGAAGCCAAACTGGAATAAAAAGAAAAGAGATATATAATAGCCTTGCTAGAGGAAAAGAAAAATCAGATTAATTTATATGCTCTGGATGATCTCTAGTTGTTTCCTTGAAAATGAATTAAAAGCCTTTTTATTCAAACAGAGCTGAGTTCAGGGCCATGTACATCTCCTATTAGAGTTGAAAACATCACTGATAAAGAGCTGGATTTTCTAGCTTCCCTTAAGGGTCTACTATTGCAATGGAGAACAGAACACTAAATGTAGCAATTGGCAAGTAAGTAGAAGTGATAATAGGCTTTGATATTAAGGAGCAATATCCTTGGCTCACATAAGTAGGTGCCATCTTCTTATTTCATCAGAGGTCTGCTTTTTGCCTCAGACTGGCAAAAAATTGTCCCAGATTGAGGCACCTAGATTTTTAGCTATGGACTGTTGCAATTTAAAATCCGCGAATACAATGTGTTATCTACCATGGCTTTCACACTTTTGAGGTTTGTGGAAGGATATTCTTGCTGTTCTAATCTACTAAGGATAAAGCCTGAGAAAACACAGATTTTTTTCCCCATTCTTTAGGATACGTTTCTTTGCTTATATTCTCTGTTAAATCAACAGAGGTTGATGAGGGTAATGACATACAGACCTTTCCCCTCCAGAACAGCAGTTCACCTCTAGTTCACACTGCTAGATACTGAAAGTCATTCCACTTAAAATGAAATAAAATTAAACTAAATTAAAAAAATAAAAATAGAAGAAAAGAAAAGAAAAAAAGAGAAAAAATATGTCATCCAATTAATGACAAGTAAGAACTGACAAGCCTGCAACCCTTGAGATAGAGCTTTCCACTTCACTAAGCAGAATGACCAGGCCCAGAGACTGAATAATGTGCCAAAATGCTCCTCTCTGACACCCCTGGAAAGCTCAGCAGACTTTTCTGTCCAGGGCTGGAAGCCACCAAGATTTCCAGGCTATTATCTTCCACTGAAATAACATTCAGTCAAAGATAACTTGATCCTTCTGGTGAAAGTACTTCCATATAAATAAGGGAAGGAGTGGCGTTCTTTGGAAACCAGTCTGGTATCACTTCTGACAGATAACAGCGATTGTGGTGAAGAGTAAACACCTCAGTCACCGGCTGATGCAGAGCACGCTGATGCACAGAACCGCAGCTGAAGGCTGAATCACTGCTGTATCTAATTAGGCACACCAGTTAAGATACGCAAGCCTCCAACTGTCTGAGAAGGGCTGAGATTGCTAATACCAATCTGTTATTGTCCTCACGGCTCAGAAGAGGTGATGGTTTAAAAGATTAAAGAAATAGCATTTTGTGTTAGAGTGGTGAGTGGCTTTCTGGTTGCTTGTTGGGGGGAAGGTGGGGCAGGCACTTAAGTGATGTTGAATAATTTTCTGATTTGGCCCCCTGACTACGTCAAGGTAAAGAAATAAATTGCTCGTGTTTAAAGTGTTGGTGAATAACACCAACCCCTTGATTTTCTAATGCAGCGTCATTTGAATTGTATATGCTATTGAATCAGACAAAATATGTATTTATGCATTAGGTTTCTTCAAAATTCCTAGTACGTTTTTTAACAAGATGCAGGAAAAATAAATGCCGATCTTTTTTATTCCTAGGTTGTTTGTGACAAAGCATCAGCAATGTCCTGTGCCGAACATGATTCATGTGAGGTGCAGACAGCGGATACTGTGTTTGAAAGGGGGCTAATCAACAATCTTTGGAATAAAGAAGTATCTTAACTCAAAAATGTTGATGCATGAATGAACGTAATTCTCTGTGCACTGAGCTACTGTTTAGGGGACACATCTACTGCAGCAACCACACTGAATCAGTTCAGTGCCATTCACAAGCAAATTAAGTTGTAAAATCTCACTGTATGTGTATGTGTGTGTCTAAATATCTCTAGAGAAATTATTTATTTATTTTCTACTTTGCTCAAATTTTTCCTCTTCCAGTGCACTCCGTTCATTCCTGGAGTCACTCTATTGATGTTAACAGTGGGGTATCAAGGAGGTATTTTGCTCTTCTACTAAACTTTTAGGATAAAAGTTTCTGGGACAAGGCCACACACAGCTGCAGGCGAGCTGTCTGATCCAGGCAGGGGACTGATGTGGGGGTGGAGGAAGGTCTGCTTCTCTGGCCGTGGGGACAGCACAGATCCAAGCTGGGTACTGTGTGAGAGAACAAGGCAGCAATGCAGAGATGCTAAAGAAGGTGGGTGTCTGGGCCCCTAGACTTTTGGGGACAATTTGATGAAGGATTGTGGGAGGGCCCCAAGGAAGGTGTGCCTTGTGAAAGAGCCTGGCAAAGAGCAGGTGAGAAAGAGAAATGGTGCAGGGGATGTCAGAGTACTGTGGCAGCTCATCTCACTGATGGCCAGTTGGACAGGGAGTCTTTGTACCCTGCCTTTCAGGCATACAGTGGTTGAAGGTGAGGGATAAGGGAACACTGAAGAAGGAGTATGAACAGATTAGTCTCGCTGTGACGATGACGCTGTGGGTCTCTAACCTAGGCAGTGTTGAGTATTGCATAGAGCCTCTGAGTTGTCTAAATGAACACAAAAATGCAGTGTCCTCTTGAAAATTAGGGTGCAGCTTCATGTTATGGATCCTTCATCGATGGATCCAATACACCCTCTCCCACACTTCTCTGCCCCACGCAAGGATCTGCTGCCTCCACTGCTGTGTCTGTTCTACTGCTGGTGTGTCCAGGACTGGTGAAATTGAGAGGACTAAAGAAAAAAAGACTGTGACAGGAAGACAATAGAAAAACAGGTGGCTAATGGGGAAAAAAAAAGCTTCTTTNACACTGCTGCCAAGGGATTGGAAACATCATAATCCGGTTTTAATAGGGATGGGATCCATCTAATGTTTCTAAAAAAACAGGTATGCATATGGACACTGGTCATGTCTGGAGAGCAAGAGCTCTACCCGGTCCAGTAAATCAGCTCCCTCCTGCTGAGCTGCTTTTTCTGTCCTCCATGAGGGAGTCCAGATGCCCAGCTGACCCAAGTACCAGAGTCTTAGAGCATTCAAATGAGCTCAGATGAGTGCTCAGATGAGTACCCATACCCTATAAATAGTTCATATATTGTCCAAGTTTACAAGTAAATCCATTAACTAGCTTGATTATAAACAGATTCTGTAAGCACCTAAAGTTGGACCTGTTTTAATGATGGAAAAAACCTCTCGTCTGTAGGTTACATTATTAAAGAAATATGATCATCTTCCACTTAGTGTCATTATTTGCCAAATATGGTTTCTTGCCAACACTGAAAAATCATGTTCTGCTGGAGGAAATTCCTTAAACACTTGCCATCTCTCAACATCGTTTCCCTCCTCTATTGTTTCTAGAAGGAATAAACTCCAGAGTACTTTAAGCAAAAAACCCCCTCTGCTTTACTTTGTCATTTGAACGTGACTTAACCTCTTCTCTAAGGACAGCTTGCCTTCACTCTCCGGTGGGAGATACAATGAAGGCATGATACTGGGAAGCTGGAAGACCTTGCCCAAAGAGTCGTTTTATCTAATACGGCACCATAGTTGCTACAGTGACTCTGTAATCATTTTATGTTTACTGGCTATAATAACCATATGAAATGAATATGCTACATGGTATACTGCATACAGTAAACCCGAGGCAGAACTAAGGTTATTTAGGTACCCATTTGAATATAATTAGAAACTATTTCTTCAGTTTAGAGTACTTGATTTGGAGATAATTAAATAACCGTGTAAAAGACACTGTAAAAGATAAATATGTATTTAGTCACCCGGCTATCTTGCTAGAGTTTTGGTCTGGCAATTGTTACAGCACTGTACAACTATAACTCAGCAATATGGTATGTAATACGTTATTATTACCTGGCCATTGATCAGATACACTGCTGCTTCTGGCTGCTTCTCCAAGCCAACTGAAGCTGGTCTTGCTTCCCAAGCTAGATCAGTGCATGAAGTCCCCAGCTGACCAGAAGAACTGTGTTTTATTTATCATAATTGTAATAACATTTTCTGGTCTTAACTGAGGGATTCTACTTTTCTTTATATCCTGTTTATAAACTAGATTAATTCCATTGCCACTTTCTTACCTGAAACAAGTACAGATGCCTTTATTGAACCCTTAGTTGTTGCCTAATACTTTTAAAAACCCACCTGCATAGTTTGTGATCTCCTGCAGGTAGGAAACAAAGGTATGTTTTTAAAATAAGTCTGTACCTTTCGTGTGCCACTATGTGAGACATTTTGGAAGGATTTGGTGTCCAGAAAGCGCAGATCATCTGCCTTTTGATGAGCAGGGTTGTCAAAAATGTCCCAAAATAAATGTTTAAATCTTGTATGTTACCTTTGAAAAGATAAACCAATCTGTCTGAGATTACTGCCTATTGATTAATTTCTGTGATTTTTTTTTTTNAGAACCAAGTAATTTTATATCTCTGAGTTAGCTGAGGTGGTGCAAAGGAGAGGGATAACCAACTCTTCCTGGGGACTGGAGGGGACAGAGATGAGTAGGGGTGGGGAGGTGGGTGCTCCTCTGGCTCCTGGTGCTGATCCAATCACTGTCTGCTCTCCTCAGCATTGTTAATTAGCTACTGCTCACTATTTATCCTGGCCATTACCTGGAACCAGGATCGTGTTCCAATCTGAACAATGGATTTATCCTTTGCCAGCTGCCCCAAGAGTGAAATCGGCCTTTTGCTGTCAGTGCTCACGTCCACAGAACAGTGTTTGTACCAAGGCCTGTTTGGATCTTCTGGTGATTATGTTTTATGTGGGAAGGTCCCTGGGCTCCTGCTGGAAAATCAAGGTTCCCAGGGAAAGGACACTT